>CAVNYN010271260.1:0-71944 GCA_963692815.1 Nyctanthes arbor-tristis
CTCCTCAACTGTGTATCGATCGAAAGGCAGGGCGGCACAGCCCCCAACCAAGGGAGCGCTTACGTCCAGTATGTCCCCCCCCTTATTCCCGACATGCTATGGTGCCCCAGGGTGGGTAGGAGCGGGTCGAGTCCGTATCGCCGCGGAGCAACAGTCGCGTCCGGATTTACTCGGCAATAATTTTATAGCGGCTAATTTACAGTCAACATCCCCAACCTTTAAATTTCCTCCTCTGAGTCTCTTCCGATCTCATAAATCTCCCACCATGTCCCTACTAACAGAACTCGTCAAAACTGCCATTTGCCATCCATTTTACCGCCAACTGGGAAAACCAACTTAAGGGTATTTTTGGTACAACAGGCTTATACAACTTCCCTCCAAATCCTTTGTCCATTTCCCTCTAAATATATACATATACATATGGCTGTTTTTGTTAAAGCAGCACCATCCAAAGAAATTTCCTATATATCTACTCCTTGACAATGGCAATTCCAGAGCAAGCGTGTAGGCATGGGAGCAGAATGTAGATGAAGACCTCATAGATAGATGTAAATCCAGGAAGGAGGTTCTATATTTGTGAACGAACAGTGGTAAATAAACGCAATAAACCTGTGAATATTGGTTAGTTGTTCTTGCACTAACACTTCATCTTTTAGGGACCATATTGTGGACAACTCTTCTAGTATGACCCGCCAATCTGTGCCCGACCAAAGGTGGTGATTCCTGGCCTTCTAAGATCTATGGACCGATTGGAAGCCCAGATCCGTAGATTGGAGAGTGATAACCACAAATTGAAAGATGAAATAATAGGGCTTCAAAAAGAAAACAGAAGAATTCAGTCGGATGGTAGGGCGTTGGATAATTGGGTGGCAAAACCCAAATTGCTTATTACAGTGGTAGTCGTGCTTCTCATGTGGAAACTACTGATGTAGGACATGCTATATATAATTGGTCTGCTTACTTTAAATCTTTGTATTTTAATCTTATGTAGGCCTTGTGTTATTGCCCAGTTTGTATGAATGAAGGCCTGAAGCTTTCAAAGCTCTTAATGTTTGTTTCTACAAATGAGATGGCTAATTAGTTGGTGCAAATGAGAAATGTTGGGGGTATAATCTGTAACAACTAAAAGGTTAAGGACATGATCTGTAATTCAATACAAAAGTTGGGTACGTTGGCTGCAACATCTTCAAAAGGTTGGGAACGTAGAGTGTTACATGTTTAAAAGGTTTGGGACGTATAGTGTAACAAGTTTAAGAAAAAAACGCAAGAGTCTTCCCAGTAAACGCGATATCTACTAGTACCTGCAATACTATTAAGGCTGAAACAATCAAAGACAACCACAGATCCTCTTATATCCATTTATATTTCCGAAGCAACAAGCTAACAAGAAGCTAATGACATCGATCACACCACATTCACAAGATCTCAGCCAAAAAAAAAATGTATGAGATCGGAAGCTATTTTTACCATATAATCACCAAGCAACGCAACCAAAGAGAACATATGAAATAATTGTTGGAATTTAACCATCAAGCCAACTTTTTTGTGTAAGGCTCCGATTACTTTAATGTGTACAAAAGGGCAAAAGTCGAGACTACCATCAAGTAATGTTTTAACAGTTTCTTGAGCAAAAGGGCCAAAAAGCCGAGGTAAATCCAACAGGAAGCAAAAGGTGTCAAGGCACACGGTTGTGAACTTAATCTTGTGACGGCAATGGGTTCCCATTGCAGCGACACTTGTTGTGACCAGCCTGTCCACACTTTCTACACTTCATTTGTATGTAGCGGTGACCTCTTTTCTTGTTGGCTGCTGGTGATTCATTCAGCTCGCGCCGTCTCACTTTTTTTGTTCTCTCAGGCTGCTTGCGAAAAATGGAGGAGGGTGCAATGGCTGCTTTCCTTTGTCTTCCAGAATTCTAGCCTCGGGACAGGAACAATTATGGGGGAATAAGCTTCTAAATAAGCTTCCCGATGATAGCAACCATTGATATAGTCTTCTACCCGTCGTCCCACTTTGAAAATCCTGATTTCATGGCAGCAAGGCAATCCTATGAGTTGCATCCTTCAGCATGTACACTTCCTCGCATCGAGATCCATAGCACGCTTCGTTCGTGAGCCATCCATAACCTCAAATTTCTTCGCATCGGCATAGGTGGCATTGCAAGATCGGAAGAGCGTCTTATTTTTTGTCTTCTCTATGGTGCAAATTGCTGGGACCACTTGTCAACAAGCTTTAGCTTTGTTGCAAGCCGAGTCATAAGATAAACTCTAATCTTCTCTAGCAAGATAAGAATGGGTTTGTCTCTTACTTGCATTATTGCAGCATTGAATGATTCACAGAGGTTATTTAAAAGAATATCACACTTGTTGGTTGGATCAAAGTATGCCTAAGTCCATTGAGAGGTGGGTTTCGCATCGAGCCACTTGTCTGCATTGTCACTCTCAAACTTCATTCGGGCCATTTGCTTCTTCCATTCAACTGTCATGGTTACCTTTAGTTCTCCACAGTATCAATTTCAAATTCTGACCAATATACTTACCACGAAAGTTTGTGTACAGAAGCCACACAAAAAACCTAATTTCAGCATTCAGACACCATGTGGCTAATGAATCAACCAAACCATTCTGCTTGTCACTAATAAAAGTCCACCCATAGCTATTTTCCATCCCAACATCAGCAACAAAAATTTCCATAAACTAGTTCCAACTATCAATGCACTCTGACTCAACCACGGCATATGCGATCAGGTACATTGCATTCTGTGTCAGTCCCCACAGCTAACAACAAATGGCCACCGTTTTTACCCCTGAGATAACAGCCATAAAGCCCAACCACCCTTCTGCATCTACTTTTAAATCATTGCTTGAAGGCCCCGAGACACACATAAATTCTTCTAAACTCCCTATTTTATCCCACCATTTCAGTCTTTAGCACAATTGTTGAGTTTTTATTTCTCTTTTTTCAATTCAGTCACGTGATCAACTGGGTGATGATATTGCCCTTGCATTTCTTCCCCCTATGATGCTCAGACACTTCTTTTTCGTTTTATAGTATTGTGCTCTAGATGGAGCAAACTCATATTCCTCCTTAACCACACTTGTAAACTCTTCAAAGGTGATCTCTGGTTGGTTGCGAAACGACGTGTGCTCTTCCGATCTCTTGGCAAAGAATATAGTTGTTGCCCACTTGTTTTTAAAAGTCATCCAACAATTTTACTCCATCACTTGTGTCTTGATGCAAAAACTTGATGTGCCTTCAACTGCCTATGCATACACCACCTACGGACAACTTTTGGCACAGCAAGCTCTAACTCTCCTCTTGTCATCCTTCTTGATGACTATTTCTCGAGCATGGTTCATGGCATATTGAATTATCAAAATTTTCTGTACTTTCTTGCTCTCTTACCACAGCCTGAAGCAGCATAAACAAGTGGTTAATTGCACGTCTCAGAGAATACCCATAAGCCAAGTTCTTTTCATTTTTTTCAACTAATTTGAAAAGTCTATTTCTGTCTCTCTAAAAAAAATTTCATTTGAGGCCATTTTCTATGTATTAATGGCTATAATGGAACATATATATAGACTTTTTGTACAACCCTCATAGTGCTGTAGCCCAAAACCTAGTAAGCAATCAGAACTTAGTAAATGGAGACTAGTTCTTCAATTAGTTAACTTGCCAAAGAACTTGTTATACCAATTAGTATTCTTAGAAGAATATCAACTAATAACAAACCCTAACGAATTTGCATCAAAGCATAGGAATAGAAAAATGGAACCAATCATCACAAGTTCAATATTTAGGAATGCATGAAACTATAACTCAACTGATTTTGTCTTCCTTATTTGCGGGTAACATTCTGCAAGGATCAAATTATTTGAATATCAATAGATTAGGATATCAAAGTTAACTATATGTAGTTGAGGGACTTGTAGTGTAAATATGCCAAATCCACCCTATGTATGCAGAAATAAGAAAGAAAATACCATCTTCAAACGGTCCTTGATGGCTGGTCTCTCGTCCAGTGTAGATGCACACCGGTCTCCTATTCTGTGTCACAAGATCATTATCGCTATGAATGCTAGCTAAATCATCTGAGTCATCAGACTCGTTTCCAATGTACTGCATATGATGACCATCATACCACTCATACTCTAGTTTTGTGGGATCTTTACCTCCGCCTCTAGTAGGAATTGTCTCTGGTTCTTGTTCATAATCTGAGTCGTTGAAGGAGTCAGCAACCGGGTCAGGCTCGCCCTCTGTTGCAGCATCATACTGGAAATTTTGTGATCCACCAACATCCTCATTTCAGCCTACACCAACAGTTTCATTTTCTACTGCATCATAGTTAGTAGCTTTTGCTTCATCCTCGAAGAAAGACTGTGCTCCACCCATGCCATCCAAATTGCAATTCATATCTCTGACTCCAACGCCATCCATAGACATGAACTGTGTGAATGATTCATCGTCATTTAAGATGTCAAGAAATGCTTTAAGCTCTGCTTCAATTTGACTACCACCAACATCTTCAGAAGCCCTCGGAGAGTGCGAAGCAGGCAACTCTTCGGTATTGGGAGCCTCAACTTGCTCTTCCATTGACTCATTTCGATGAACTTACTGGATGGCCTCCACATCATCTCCCTCTGGCTCAGCTAATGTTTTTTCACAGTCGTCTACAACCTCCTCAATTACCGGTGTGCAATTTGTAGAGACACATCTTCCATGGTCAAAACCCTGATCATCTACCTATTCGATCAATGTAACTCTTTGCATGTATACATTTGACTCCACAGTTTCTTCTACGCCCACTGTAATGTACTATTACGTCGGTCGTTCCATGAAGTAAACTTCCGTTGATGTGCAAATCTCCAAATCACTAAACATAAATCGAACATCATTATCAGTCATCAGCCGCATAAGTCCTTCTCTAAGTGAAAGCCTAGGCCGGCGGTAGACATAGCCCAAAGGTTGTCTAAGGCCCAATGTCTCAACAATGGCATCCAACACAAACTTCGAGAAAAATCTAAGTCAATGTTGTCAACATAAGCAACCTTTCCTCCAGCATATATGCCATTATGTAGCTTCACCATAAACATTCCACCGTAGAAGCATTCAATGGTGAAAAATGTTGAGCCATTATCTGTTAAAATAAAAGGGATACAAACTTTTTACAATCCAAAAACAGAGCACCAAGTGTGTAGTTGGAACATAAAGACTATGGTATATGTAGTATGTTATAGCATAAAATAAAGACTAAGGTATATTTAGATTTCCTCAAACTTTATTCTATCCGTGCTTGATGAGGACTTAAACACAAGATCGAATCAAGCCACAATCAAGCCACTGTCTGATTTTCTTAGAAAAAAAGTGGCAGAACAAATTTAAACATCTATAGCTGGTTTCTTCAACATTCTGTAAAGGATAGAATATGGAGGGGAGAAAAGGAGCCACCCTACTGCTTAACCCCCCTCTTAGCTACCATAGGAATCTCACCCATAAACTACCCACTGTTAAAACTCTTGTTACCCTAAAATAAAACAAAGATTTAGAGCCGTGATTCCTTTTTACGCCCCACAATCAAATTCTACCGCAATCAGTACAGAGTTGAGCCACATTCATCACATTCTCTTCTCAAAATAGGTGCCGATCTGGATTTTTCGCTTGATTTAATAGCTTTTACCGCAGTTTGGTGCTGCCTCCTCCTCTCTTCGCAGAGTGTAAGCCATCATCGCTTGGAAACAACGTCGTTAATAGCCCATCTATGGAGTTCCGATTGTTTTTCCTCTTTGCGCAGGTCCTGCGATAGATCGGGATAGATGAAATCACCGGTGGGTTTTGACCTTCAGTTGGAGTAGAGGATGGTTTCTTGTTCAAGTTGGGTATTGGAAATAGGGCTCTATCATTTGATTGCTTTGACAGACATAAATCATTACAAGCTATAGGTGTGAGATTTTTCCATTGTACCAAAAATACCCTTCAGTTGGTTTTTCCTTTTGACTCTAAGACGGATGGCAAACGGAAATTTTAGCGCGTTCCATTGGTAGGGACATGGTGGGAGATTTGTGCAAACGTTGGAGATCCAAATGAGGAAATTTAGAGGTTGGGGACGTAGTCTCAACAAAATTGAAAGGTTAGGGATGTTAGCTGTAAATTACCCTTTTATAACTTCTAGTTTTGTTCTGGGGAAGTTTCACAATTACCCACTTTTTGTTTTAAGTTTATATTCCAAAAATACTGTCCAATATTTACTTGTTAACAAGATACTGCCTACTTAAAATATGAGTCCCGTAATTTGTAATTCAACGTTTTATCTTTAAATTATTTTTCAACCATATAATGCACGAAGTAAAATTGTGAATTTACCCCTATTTTATAAAAAATTCCCTGAATAGTTACCTGCAAAGAGTATTTTCCTATAATATTACAATCAATTAAAAAATAAAAAAAGAAGATTTCAATGATTTTTTTTGGAGAGAACATGTTATTTATTCAGTCAGTAACCTCAAAAAAGGCAACAAAGAAAATAGGAATGCAAAGTGTCCATAAATGCGTTCCTGGCCTAAATAAGTCAAAGGAAGCAAGTGAATGTGCAACACGATTTTGTTCAAATGGGATATGTAAACATAAGCCACATCTTATCGATAAGAAAATCGAGAATATGATGAAATAGAGAGGCAAGGCTACCTTGACAATTCGGGTTACCAAGACCTCGGACAACCTTCAATGTATCCATCTATACTTCGCTAACCCATAGTGAACTGTTTTTTAGAACTTGCAAACCATATCGTATCGCCATGCCTCCGCTTGTTCCACACTATAAGCCCCATTAATGGTAGCAGCAAAGGCCATTCCACTTCTTCCAAGCACACCCATCAATACCCATAGACTGCTTCAGCACCATGGCATCAGTTACCAAAGTCACCCCATTCGTGCATCATTCTCTTACTCCCTATGCAGCGTCGACACCCTGACCTCCTGGCCGCTGCCCTTTTCTAGCCACCATCTAATAGCTATCTAAGTAGGTTAATGCCCGATCCCTAATGATTGAGCCGTTTATCACCTTCTCTCGGAAAAGACATCTGTTTCTCGCCCCCATATGGCCCATGATATCATCACAATATTTTCCTTATCCTCGGCATTCTAGTCTTGAAGAACGGCAGCCAATAAATCTTGAAAATTCAATCTTCCAAGCCCTTTGATCCCCGCCAGTAGCCCGAACCCTCCCAAACTTTTAAGGCCCTATGACACCACAAAAAGATGTTGTTCCCCTCAATATTCCCACATCCCCCGTACCTAGACCCACAATTAATATGGTGCCTCACTAAATTATCTGGCGTAAGAACTACGCCATTGAAGAGTTTACATGCAAACATTTAGACCTTTGGAGAGACCTTTATCTGCCAAAATGATTTTCACCATTGAGCACTCAAAACTAAACCGCTCTACTGTCCACCTTGTGACTCTATTGATAGCAAATTGTAGCCACTTTTTGACTGAGCAAACCCCCGTAGATGTATGGTGCCATAAGAGTTCATCCAGTTCTTCAACACCGCCAATAGGAATAGATAATACATTATCTATGTCCAATGGCGATAGCACTGACCGAACCAAAGGTGCATTCCAACCCCCATTGTTGTCCAATAGCTCCATCACCAATAGCGGTCTTCCTTGTGGGCTAGCTAATGGCCAAAAATTAGTATGACAAGGTATCCACTTGTCATAATAAATCCAAATCTGTTCACCATTCCCCACCCGTCACTATATCCCTTTATTGATCATCTATTTGCCCCAAAGAAGGCTTTTTCAAAGATAGGATGAACCCGCCTTGTCTCTCGCTTCTAGTATACTACAATCTTGAAAATATTTTGTTTTTAACACTTGCCCCACTAATGAATTCGGGCTCTTCAATAATCTCCATACCTGCTTAGCCACTAGAGTCTAATTAAACAAACTCATATCCCCGAAGCCCAGCCCTCCCTTAATTTTGGGAAGACAGAGCTTACTTTACTTAATCCACGCCATACCTCTCACCTCCCTCTTTGCATTCTACCAAAATCTTAGCATAAGACTACGAATGTCATTACAAACCACAATTGGCATCCTAAAGAGGCCCATGATGTATGTAGGGATCGACTGCACCACAGACTTCAGCAGCACTTCTTTTTCGGCAACCAATAACAATTCCATTTGCTATCCCCGAATCCTCTTGCAGACTCTCTCACAGATGTAAGAAAAGGTCTTCTTTTTGTTTCGTCCTACTACCACAAGCAAGCCCAGATAAAAATCATGATTCTGGGTTTGATGGACCCCTAATATTTGCATGATCCCTTCCCTGACCTCTACCGAAGTATTCGCGGTAAAAGTAACAGTTGTCTCCACATTAATTTGTTGTCCAGATGCCCTCCTGTAATTATCCAAGATGCTTAATACTTGCTGGACATCCTGCTGCTGTGCTTGGGTAAAAAATAATAGAGTCGTTTACAAAGAACAAGTGGTTAATTCTTGGCGCCCTTCTGCATACCCGTTGTTTAAGAACCGAGCCATTGCATCAGCTCGCTGAAGTGCACCTGAAAATGCCTCAGCACACAACAGGAACAAATATGGAGATAAAGAACAACTTTGTCTAAGCACCCGCCCGGAACTACCTCCCACAATACTACCCATTGATTTGGAAAGTAAAGGAAGCGAGAGATGCAGTCATATAAGACCCACCCACCTCCCAGGAAATTTCATTTTAGTCATCACAGCACTCAAGAACCCCCACTTAACCCTCCCGTACATAACATGGAATATAATAACTCAAAAGAAATAATAGCATTATCAACAAGGACACTTTGGTTAAGAGAAATAAAGGGTTCGAGTACCTTTTTCGGCCAATTTGCCAATTCTTTCGATACAATTTTGTACAAAGTGTTACACAAGCTGATTGGTCGGTATTTCGTGATCCTTTCTGGATTATTCTTCTTTGGGATCAATACTATCACTGTCTTATTAACCTCCGCCATTAATCTCCCCTTATTCAACATAGCCAAACATGCCTCTGTCACTTTCTCCTTAACAATACTCCAACGTCTCTTATAGAAACCTACATGAAACCCGTCGATACCGTGGGCTTTATAGGGCGCTAAACACTTCAAAGAGATCATTGACTCCCTTTTCGTCAAACTCCTTATTCAACAATTGAATTGCCTCATCAGATAAACTGCTTTCAATACCCTCCAAACTCCTCTGCAACTCCTCCTAGGATGGTTCTTCACTAGTGAACAATATTGAGTAAACACTTTCTACAATTTGGACCACGTTGCTCTTCCACTTTCACGCATAAATCATTGTCATCTTTTAGCTGGTGAATCAAATTCTCTCGATATCGCTCTGGGTTTCTGATGAAAGTATTTTGAGTTTCTGTTGCCCTCTTTTAGCCATTCTAACTAAAAGCGTTGCCTCTAGAAATCCGCTTCCCGCTCCTCTAACTGAGCAATATCCTATTCCAACAATTTAATCTCAGCCATATATGCCCCCCTCTACATATCCCGGCCAGCCTTGTAAGTATAGTAATATAGGCCGCTGGACTAAATAAGTAAACGGCAGATGGTTAACCCATATTGTTGGATGTTCACGCCACCAACCACGCCCAGTAAAACGGTCCAACCTCGCCTGATCGTTCACCTCCTTCTCTATTTTATTATTCCAAGTGAAAACTGGACCCCGAAATTGGATTGAAGAGAGCCCACATTCAAATAAAATATCATGGAAATCTTTCATCCAGCTCACTTGCCTCTCCTCACTCCCCACTCTCTCATATAACTCAAGAGTCTTATTAAAATCCCCTCTCCTCACACACCCATGAAGCGTCCTCATAGCGCCCAACGTCCTCAACAGTTCCCACGACAAGTAGTGGTCAAATGTATGTAGATTCCCATAGAACCCAGTGAAGCGCCACTGTTTTCCAAATTCATCCTACACCCATGCATTAATATGCCCTCTAGAGTAAGATTTAGCCTCTACATCCCAATTCTCTTTCCAAAGCAATAGGAGTCTTCCGCTACGGCCTTCGCTGTCTATAATAAAATTATGATGAAAACCCAAATTCACCCTTATATCCGCTGCCCTTGCACCATTCAATTTAGTTTCAGACAGAAAAACTAAATTGGAGAAGAAATATTGAATCACCCTTAAAACTTCCACTACTGTATGAGAATTCCCCAGTCCCCGTATGTTCCAACTAAGGCAACTCATTGCGTTCGATGGTTCTGCAAAGCAGAACTCACCGATTGGTTGGTCTCATCAACATATTCCATCTCATCTTCTCACCACCCAAACATTCAGCCCCCACTTTCCTTTTTTTCACTGCCCCTTCCACATCTTCCGCCCTATCTGTCCCCTCACCCAACTTTCTTTTTTGCATCCCCTCTTTGGTAGGAGAACGAATGAAAACGTCTGTAGCCCGCACAACCACCACTCTCTTCTGTGGACTGTTTTTTTACCCTCTCTTTTAACCATCTTCTTTTAGTTCTACCAACCCCCAGTAGCTTCAAACCCCAATCCCCCTTCTTACTGTCTACACCTCCATCTCTCTATGATTTTTGTATATTAAGTTTCATGCCTCCCTCATCTGGCCCTCTCCTTCTGCCCGTTCCCTCCACTGCCACTCGTCACCAGGACACCATCCTCTCTATTTGCCTCTGACGTTGCTGTTTCTACACCAATTCCTTCTCTCTATCCCCCCTACTGACCCCCTTTATATACCTACCGGCCTCATTCCCATCCTACGTTCAGCCTCCTGTTCCATACTCGTTGCCTCCTTCCCTACGTAGAATGAGTGGTTCTGGCCAGAAGTTTGGGCATACACTCGACTGCCTCGCGTTTGGATCAGAGCGGCCCTCAAATTATCTCCATATCGGCGATCGCCCAAGAGAATAATTAATACGCCATCCATCATGCAAGCAGTTTACATGTCGATGTCCGTTAAGTCCACAAGAAAAGCAAAAATCCAGCAACTTCTCATATTGAATTAGAGTTGTTAACTCGTCACCTATCCTATCCATGCAAAGCCGAACCTTTTTCCACAAAGGCTTACCCACGTCTATACGAACCTTTATGTGCGGAACTATACTCTAAATCAATAGCCTTTATCTCACCCAATTGGTCCCCTATCGCCTTCACACCCACCTATGCTGCACAAACTAATGGCAAGCGTGGAAATTGAATCTAGAATGCTACAAGATTAAACCGCATGTGGTCTACTTCCCCATGCCCGCCGGAAATACGAAAGACAAAACTTGCTTACTGAAAAGCCATGGACCACCTTTCAAAATCTTACGTCTATCATAATCTGAATAAAACGTGAAAACAAATATATTGGTATTACCTCGGGATTCGGCTTGAAACCCACCCTCTATCATCCATATAAGTTGAACAACAGTCTCCAAGCCCTCTTGTTCGCCCTACGATTTTCAATCAGCCAACACACCGGAGCATTCTTCATCCATTGCACCCCATCCTCCAGCATGTTTTTATTCAATATGACCCTTAAAGCCGAATCCTTATCCAACTGTAGATTTTCTCAAAGATCAGTTATAGGATTGGTATCCATCGTTGAAGAAACGTTAGAAAATACATGGATACACGTCACGGCCACCAGTGAAACACTAGCGGAAAGCACCGGCATTAACGGCTAGAAAGAAACCCTAATCCCTCAAGAGAGAAGATAGGGCAGTCACGTCATTTGGAAGATTTCAATGACGTGATTGGTACTCACCGTGAATCCAAACTCTATCGAAATCGATATATCAAATTGAAATCACAATTGCAAATTAGAATTTCTCATCATTATTAGCTTAATCAAATTGTAAAAATTCATCAAATTATTCGAATACGATGAGAAATAAATCTATCATAATTTCTATGTTAAAAACACCATATACAATTGTTCATGTTTGTATCTTACCGGATTAGATTTCATATTCATTAATCTAAGGTTTTCATATAGCTTTTCTTATTTGTTTTTTCGTTATTTCATCAGAATTCCATCTTTTGAGGAAATAATAAGGTTCATACATATAGTAGTACTTGTTACATGCACTATATTGTTCATTGAAACATAGTTTCGTTATTTTATGATTTTGAAGATACTTGAAAAATTCTATAAAATGCTATTTTATTCATGCTATTAGTGATGCAAAGCTTGTTTTTTGTATAACAAAATATGTTATTGCATGTAACAGCGTTTGTTATTGATTAAAAAAATATGCTATAATTAAATGAGTTATATTATTCTTATTACAACATATGTAGTTTGTATGTAACACTTATAAATTAGTATAAAAATATCATACTGCACACAGAAATATGACATAACATTTTATGTTATTTGTTTGACAGAATATGTTACCATTAATAGATGTAATATATGTTCTTACGTACATAGAAGATTTAGTTACATGCACAACATAAATTGTTAGTATGTTACACTCCCAAAACTAAATAAAAATGCTAGGAAGCTATATACCATTAACTGCAAGTGTGACACTTCCTGAAATACATGGAGTCACATGTGTTCAGTTAACAAGTTATGTTATTCATGTGACAAGATATGTTTTTATTCTAACAAGCTATGTTATTCAAAAAACGTCATATATTACACTAACGAATTTGCATAAAATGATGTGTTACTCCTGCAACAATATATTTTATATTGATTACTAAGTGTATCAGTCTTTGGATTGATCTTAACATCTTGTTATTTATTTTACAAGCTATATCATTTTGTTATGTTATTATTCTAACATTTGTGTCTTCGTGAACTACATCTATGAGATGGCTGGAATTCTTGTCCTGGAAAATGCACATTTGTTGGACAAATAGATTAATTTTTTTTCTATTTTTTGCTTTTCTATTTCTTTTTTCCTTTATTATTTTTTTTCTTATTTTACTAGTTTCTTTCTTTCCTCTCTTTTTTTTTCATTTTTCTTTTTAAATTCATATAGTACATATTATGATTAATTTTAATTCGTGTGATAAAGGATGTTACAATATTTTACGCTTCATTTGGCTACCAGTTATAAATCAACTTCAATTATAAATTTCAAATTTAAAACACGACATTTGTCGTTGAATCGGTTGACTTGGAGAGAATACTTCACCAAGTGCAACTTAACCAAAAACAATAGTAACTGTCAAACTTTCGATTAAGGACTTTAATTAAAAAAATAATAATAATTTTCTCGTATTAACTTGTGACCAACAAATTCTTATATATTATAAAGGTGTATTACAATTGACCATCCTCTAAATTACTATACATATGCTTCCCAAAGTATAATAAATTAACGAAACAACCCATACAAAGTTTAGAAAACGAAGGGAAAAGGATAAGAGATATAGAATAATAAGTCTATGAAAAAATCTTGGTATACCACCCTTTATACAACTATTTGTACAAATATGTTACAGGGTACAAATCTCTAAATCCTAGCACTAATATTGAAATGTATGAATGCTCATTCATGCGATGTGTCATATCTATAAAAATAGTGGTACAAATAGCATTTATGTTATTTTATTTTTTTTTTTACATTCTATATTGCTTATTGGAATCATTATAGGCATTACATTACATACAATGGAAGCAGAAGTGGGCACCAATGCAAGCTATGTGGAGATGTACTCGATTATTATGAAAAAGAAGCTACTTACCATAATAAAGACAAAAAAGATAAGTATGTGCAGACCGCATGTACTTACCAATTTAGAGGCAAACAACTGTACAAAACCAAAGTAAAGGCATGAAGACAACAACGTGAGGGCATGTAAAGTCTCAGCTCGCACTATTTAGAAATAAGAACAGATAGAGTTGAGAGAATTTGTAGGCTTTGAAATTTGTATTCTAATTCTAGTGAAAATTTTCTTGTATAAAAGAAGAAAACCCTCCTAAAATGAGATTATCACTTTTTGTATTCAAAAACTACATCAATAAAATTGTCTGCTCAGAAACATTGTTCTAATTGTTGTCTGCATTTGCTATATCTCTACTTTATTACAACAAAAGAAGAACTTACATAGTAGGAGCAGAAGTGATTAAAAGGAGTAGCAGAAGAAGATAAAAACTATTAGCAGAAAAGAACATCATTAAACTAAAAGGTATGAATAACTAAATATTTCATATAAATATATATGATGCCACATTTAACAATACTCTATTTATGTATAGGTTCGTAAGTTATTCTTTATAAACTTGTTTTTAGAAGCATACACATAAACATAGGAAGCGAAGTTAAGTTGTACTGAAATATTTTGAAGTATTTTTGGTTGCTAAGACATACCCATAGGCAAGAAGTTGCCATAATGGGAGTGGGAGGGCATAAAAGAAACATAGAAAGTAGGGTGTCTGGCTATGTCCAGTATCCCACCAACAATAATTGAAATATTTTTGGTTAAAAATCTTCTAAGAATAAATTACAAAGAAGCATGATGGACCCATATGGAAAAAAAAGTATTGCTAATTATAAGTGATGGATTAGATATCGTCTTTAAAATAATAATTGTTCATTTTGCAAGTTATATAGTTGCCTTTCTATTTCATATCTAAAGAATCTCTTAGATGAATGCATGGTAAAGGAATTTAGTAAACTAAAAGATCAAATATATCTCCAGTTGCTATCCTTTTTTTCACTAAAAATGTGCTTAACGGTTTATCTCATTCCTTTAGATGAAGATATGCAATTATCTCGTTTTCTTATGTTACTATCTTTTTTTTTTTTTGGTTGTCTTACCAAAAATAAGATCCATAAATTAATTATCTCCTTCTCTTATGGTCTTATCCATCTTTTTGTGTGAACTGAGATTTACGGAGATTTGCAATCATCTCCTTCTCTCCTTTTGTTTACCTTTGAAAGCATATATAATTCCTTTTTTGTGACCTGAAATATTTTGACGCAAATCACTGGTTGGGTGAAGATGCATATCTGAATCATGATTGAGATACCTGTGATGCACAATTCGTCAAATCTCGCCTGAACAGCGCTCCTTCGGTAGACAGTAGGACACTTTGTTGTAGATGATGAATTTGGCATGAAGACTAACGTATCTTTTATTGCTCTTCAGGAAGTCTGATGCTTGATTCTTATGGAACCGGGAGTTGGCGGATGCATATACATGGAAGTAGGCAAATGCAATTTGGTATTAGATTGTATTTGCATATTGTAATGGGATTTGTATTTCATTAGTTTCAATTATTAGTATGTTAATTTGTTAGTAATTTCTTCCAATCTTTTTTGTTGATGAGTGGGTTGATTCTATGAATAATTATATTATCTATGAGTTTTCCAAATTTTTGTTTTCCCCTGCCTATTAATTTGTAATACATTCTTTAAATTTTATTTTTCAGCCTCCTGAACTTCAACTACCCATCTATAGTTGTGCTAGACATCTCAAAATCAGTCACAGTGCTAAGAGAACTTAAAAATGTAAGCATGCCAGAGGTTGCGCAACTCTATAGCAGCCAAGAAGTTACTTAGCCTACATCGGGCATAAACAACTTTAGGATTCTTCAACCATGGGAGAGAGAATGCTACAAATAGAGACTTCCGTGTAAGGAGTCAGATCTAACTCATTAGAAATATCTCAATTCAAATGGCTATTTTTGGAGCTCCCTCCACACCCACCTCTGTCATATTTTTTATTTCTTTTCTTCTTCAACGACCCAGCAACAAGCTTAAGTTATGACATGCTAAACATGGTAGATGTATTTATTTAATTTCATGTGATTGCTTTATTGCTCTTAGTTTTACAGTAATAAGCATCACGCGAGTGTTTTTGAGTAAAACTTTTTTTAATATAATTGTTTTTGTCATTTATTTAGGTTTTGAGGCAAGTTCAAGAACTTTCCACTGGTTGAGAAATGATTTCACAAAGGAATTTGGCATTCATTAACTTATGCTAGTGATTAGGTTCAAGTTTGTCTCAAATTAATTTTACTCGTTTTTGGATATTCTTGCAATTTATAATAGTATTTTGTTAATTATAGACCACATTTGTGGAAGTATCTAGAAACAATCTTGTGATTCGATGAAGAAATCTTCATGAGAAAGAAAAGAATTATCTTTCTAACAGATTTTTGAGCGATAAACAACTAATTATGAAAAATTAGGGATTACAAATCAAAGTATTAAAAGCCAATCCTAATGTAGTATGTGGCATGTGGCTTTCCTTTATTACTTAACCATTCTGCTAAAAGATTTTTGAGTTTGTAATCACAAATTTTCGTTGGAAAAGGAATTATTAAATAATATATGAAAACTGACTTGCTTCCTAACAAATAAGCACTATAGAGATTAAGTGAAACACCATAAACTCATTTGTTTTTCTGCAGTGCGCGCATTTCATGATTTTGTTGACAATTGTATAAAATGTTATATAGACTGGTTATTGCTTTTCCTTCGTTTGAGTGTTTTCTCATACTTGTCAACATGAATAGCTCTTCTTATCATCTGCCTCCTTTTGATCGGAAAGGAAATTTTGTGATTTCGAGACAGAAAATGAAAAGTATACTTGTTCAATAGAAAGTTAGTAAGGCCCTTGATAAGACTTTGGATAATGCCATGACACCTGCACAAATTAAAGAAATGGATGATTTAGCCTATGCTTTAGTTGTATTGCATTTGTCTGACTCTGTCTTAAGGAATGTGGGTGAGTTTAAGAGTGTTGAATTCATGTGGAAAAAGTTAGAGGAACTCTATCTTGAAAAATTTTTGCCAAATAAAATGTTTTTACTCGAAACATTTTTTCAACTTTAAGATTGATCCCTCTAAAGAACTTTCTGAGAATCTTGATGTGTTTAATAAATTGCTTCTTGATATTAAGAACAGTATTGATTCTTATAAGTATGTTGTTCTTTTGAATGCCATCCATGAGGTCTATAAGGATGTTAAAAATGGCATTGAATATGGTAGGGAAACTCATGGCTTTGATGTGATCATTAATGCTCTAAAGTCTAAGGATCTTGAGTTAAGAATTGAAAGAGAACATAAAGTTCAAGAGGGGTTAATGGTAAAAGGGAAGTCTTACAATAAAAATAAACAGAGGTTTGATGGTGGTCAAATTAGTGAGAATTCTCAGCAGAATAAAAAGAAAGGAAAGAAGGGGAAGGGTAATAACAATAAGGATAATAAAGATAAGTGTAAGAACAGAAAGTGCTATGGTTGTGGTTAAACTCGACATTGTATTAAAGATTGCAGTAAACTGTCTGGTTTACTTACTCAACTCATCTAACCAGGGTCATTTAGCTACTTATAATGGAAATGATGTTGTTGATGTGCATATAGCTGTTCATGGTGAATCTATGGTGAGTCAAGTGTCTAAACTATCTAGAGGTGAAAAATGGTTACTTGATTCTGGGTATACCTGGCGTATGACTCCTAATAAACTGATGTTTAATACCTATTCCAAAGTCAGTGATGGAATTGTTGTTATGGTTGACAACATTGTTTCTAAAGTTGCTGGAATTTGTGACATTTGTCTAAACTTTGATTCTAGTTTTGTTTATACTTTCAAGAATGTAAGATATGTGCCTGATTTGAATAAGAATGTGCTATCTATTTCTGATCTTGAAATTAAAGGTTTTAAAGGGCAGTGGGGGGATGGTATGGATGTTATGTGGAAAAACAAACTTGCTTTTACAGCTTTGAGATTGAATAGATTGTATCTCTGTGAAGCTGAATTTGTGATTGATTCTTCTATCTCCTACTCAGACATGACTGTTTATGGCATAGAGGACCAGCACACATAAGCTCTAAAGTTTTGCAAATTTTTAGAAAAATGGTTATTTGGGAAACGATCTCAAAATTTCAGACTTACCTTTTTGTGAAGACTATGTTTTTGAAAAACAACATAGAGGTAAGTTTTCAAAAAGTGTACTAAAGGCTCTTTTATTTTAGAGTATATTCACAGTGACTTGTGGGGTCCTGCTAGTACTCCAAATTTTGGTGGAAATACCTATTTTCTCTCAATAATCGATGGATGTTCAAGAAAAGTTTAGGTTTTCTTACTTAAATATAAATCTGAAACATTTCAAAAGTTTAAGGAATAGAAAACTTTAGTTGAAAATCAATTTGAAAAGAAAATAAAGTGTTTAAGAACAAATAACGATCTGGAGTTCTGTAATAAACCTTTCAATGACTTTTGCAAATTAAATGGTATCAAAAGACATAAAACAGTTCTACATACCCCTCAGCAAAATGGTGTTGCTAAGAGGATGAATATGACTCTCCTAGAGAGAGTCAGAGGTATGTTTAAGTCTTTTGGGCTATCTAAGTCATTCTGGGGTGAAACTTTCATAACTACTTGTTTTCTGATAAATAGATGCCCTTCATCTATTTTAGATGGCAAAACTCCTGAGGAATTATGGTCTGGTAAACCACTAGTTATTCTTTTCTGAAAATTTTTGGCTGTGTTGCTTTTGCTCACATTAAGAGTGACAAACTTGAATCTTGGTCTCAAAATTTGTTTTTTTTTTTTTTTTTGGGGATATACTAAAGGTGTAAAGGGATATAGGTCGTGGGTGATAATCATCCGAGAATAAAGATTGTTACTAGCAGGAAACTGATTTTCCATGTCTTACTAACAAAGCTTCTACATGTTCCGATCTCCCTAAGGGGCCAGATTTGTCTCAAAATGATACTCTCATCAGTTTTGAGACTGATGATGATCAGAACACACCTAATGAGGCGGAAAATCAACCAAATAGTTCTGATAATCAAGGTGAACAGCATATTTCCGATGATAATCAGGATCAAAATGAAACTCCTTCCTCTTTATCTGATTATATGTTAGCTAGAGATAGGGAAAAGAGAGTTTCTAGACCTTCTGTGAGATTAAATGATTTTGATTATGCTGTCTTATCATATAATGTATTTGAAGAATTATCTGAGTGTGAACCAAATACATTTGATGAAGTTATGTCTAGTAAACATGCTAAGTCTTGGTAGATTGCTATGAATGATAAAATGTCTTCTTTACATAAAAACAAAATCTGGGTACTTGTTCCTAAACTCGTTGATAAGTCTATTGTTGATTGTGATGGATTTATAAGATTAAGGAGGGTGATGAGCCTAACACTATTAAGTTTGATGCTAGGTTAGTTGCTAAAGGGTTCACTCAAAAGCATGTGATTGATTATAATGAAATTTTTTCTCATGTTGTTAAATATGTCACTTTGAGAATTATGTTTTCACTTGTTGCACATTTTGAGTGGGAAGTGGAACAGTTGGATATGAAAACTGCCTTTTTGAATGATGACTTGGATGAAAAAAATTTTATGTCCCAACCTCCAGGTTTTATTGATTGTAACAATCCTAACTGTGTGTACCTGTTGAGAAAGTCTCTGTATGGTTTGAAACAAGCCCCTAGACAATGGAATAAGAGATTTGATGCCTACATGAAAAAGTTGGATTTTAGTATAAGTGCATATGATAGTTGTCTTTATTTTAAATTCAGCTATGATGTGCCTGTTTTTCTACTTCTATATGTGGATGATATGTTGATTATTAGCTCCTCTATTGATGCTGTTATTCAGTTTAAAAAGGCTCTTTACTCTGAATTTGATATAAAAGATCTTGGGCAAGATAAGAAAATCCTTGGCATGAATATTCTTAGAGATAGGCAAAAATCTGTGCTTGTTTTAAATCAAACCACCTATATTCAAAAAGTGCTGAAAAGGTTTTCTATATTGAATGCTAAACTTGTTACAGTTCTTTTGGCTGCACATTTTGTTTTAAGTAAAAGTCAGTGTCCTTTCTCTGTTGAAGATGTTGAATACATGAAAAAGGTGCCCTACTCTAACGCTATAGCTTCTGTGATGTATCTCATGGTATGTACTAGGCCTGATATTTCTTATTCTGTTAGTACTCTGAGTAGATATATGTCTAATCCTGCTATTGAACACGGGGAAGCACTTAAGTGGTTGTTGAGATATTTGAAAAATTATGTTGATGCTGGCTTAGTGTACAAAAAATACCCTAAAGGGTTGATCTTGAAAGGTTTCGTTGATGCAAACTATGCCAGCGATAGGGATAATAGAAAATATGTCACTTCTTATGTGTTTACTTTATGTGGTGGATGTGTTATCTGGAAGTCTCAGCTTCAACATATTGTTGTTTTATCTACTATTGAATCTGAGTATATTGCTATGACTAAGGCTATGAAAGAGGCTCTCTGGTTGAAAGGCCTCCTTGGAGAAATTCACTTCCCACAAAAAAAGCTAACAGTGTTTTCTGACAGTCAATCTGCTACATAGTTGTGTAAGAACCCTGTCTTCCATGATAGGACTAAACATATTGATGTCAGACTCCATTTTATTAGAGATTTGGTATCCAGTCGAATTGTTTAGTTGGATAAAATCCCTTCACAATACAATCCAACTGATATGGGCACTAAGTCTTTACCCTTGAGTAAGTTTAAGTCATGTTTATGATTACTAAACATTGACTCAGATTAAGAATAAAATTTCTTCAAATTTCCTCTTTTGATTCATTTTAAGTTACTGTGTGTTTTTGTTTCTGTCTAAACTGTTTGTGTTTGTGTGCACATAATATAGAGGCAATGAGACCTCTAGGTTGTGAAGGTTTCCCAGTTACTAGAACCCCAATTGGCTCAGGTGGAGATTTGTGAAGATGTTGACCCAATTGGTACTTGAGTTCATCCCAACTATTGCCCATATGACATTCTCTTGGATCCTATCCGGGTCACAAGACTTAATCAGTACCGCTCATTATTAAGAACCACCTCGTCCGTTCATTCTTGGTATATTAGGCTGTTTGCTTCTCAGATTTAGTGTGTAACTGTTTTTTTATATGCTACTAGGGTTCTCTGATATTGTATATTCTCTCTGTCTGTTTTTGAAACGTCTCTTGGTGACTAGCAATTTAGGTTTAGCATTTTTTCTCCTTCTAGGTAGAGTTAGATTCTGAGTGCGAGAGTATTCTTGCAGTGAGGACACTGTGTATCCGTGCGGTTGGGTTGTCTTGGTTATTGCTTGCATTCTCCGACATTTTTATGTGGTTCTAGTGATTTGGGAGACCAAATCAACCTTCAGGTTGAGTCTCAATGGTGAGGAGTAAGGGTTCCAATTAATTTTGGAATCGCTAACCTTTCCGGGGTCCTTCGGGGCCGATATAAGTCCTCTGTGTTCTTGTTGTTTTTCTTACTGTCTTCTGCCTTAATTTCATCCTGTTTGATTCGATCTGTTGTGTTTGGCCGCGAATTTCCTAACAATGGGCTTTTTCCTCCCTCTTTCTCACAATTTTCTTGTCGGCCTCTTATGGATTTTTGGTTGCACTCTTACGTCCATGCATATACAAAATTTCTTTCTTTCCAAATCGACTCATGGCAAGGAAATTTCACAACTTTTCTAATTAAGTTCTTCTTTTCCTTCCACTTTAAGCTGCATTCTTTCCTTTCACTTCAAGAATTCAATTAAACATATTTTCCATGAGTCCCTAATGTTTAACACATTATTTTGAGTCAATACATAGCAAAAGGTCACTAAATTCAGGACCCGACCCACATAAAACTTGAAAACATAAGCTCATTTTGGTCACGAGAACAATTCATGAGGAAAAGCCTATCCACGATACTACTTTTTAACCTTATGCATGTATTCTGTAATCGAGGCATCACCTTTTTTGAGAGAGCCTAGACAGTTTTCAAGTTCACAATACGCGCATGATTAAGGCTCTACATAGAACTAGATGTACTGATAAAAATGAACTTATGCGAGGATGAGAAGGCGCAGAGAGAGAGAGATTTGGACTGCAAAATTCAGATTTTCATTGACATGATTTTCACCAATTTATATTCATAGCCTGTGATAAGTGTTTATACATGATCGATTAAGTCCCACTTGAGTGAATATAAAAATATACATACTAATGCAGATAAAATAGAAATGACAAGTACAAATAAATAATGGATAATTATCTATTATTCTCAATAGTTTTCCTCCCGCTCTTTAGTGATCTTGAGGAAATTTAACGTGCCACGTGTAAGTATGATTGAAGACTAAAAAGAATATACTGACTTAAGAAAAGAATAATCTATATATATATATATATTAACCAACTGTTTATCTGACTCAATTTGATTGTGGGCTCAATTAAAAATGATTTTTCCTCTCATTATCTGACTCCTTTAAAAAACCAATTGATGACGTTGTTATTTTATTATTATTATACTTTTCTTTATTGTCATATTTTTCCTTTTAATCAATTAATTTAATATGTTTATTTTAGAACCCTATCTACATATTAATTTAATATTTTTATTTCAAAACTCTATCTATATATTACATTTAATATTTTTATTTTGGGACTCTATCTATATATATTAATTTAATATTTTTATTTCAAAACTCTATCTACATATTACATTTTAATCAATTTTACTATGTCCGATTGTATAATTTCATGATTTTATATTCTCTTAATATATTATATTTTACTTTCTCAGTATAATATGTTCATGAAACGCACGAGTGTTAAACATAGTAGTCCGTAAATGTACGAGTGTGAAACTAATATACATTATACTATCGGGTTTTATTACCTTTAAAGGAAATAAAAAATAAGAATTAATAAAAAATTATTGGTTTATTTATTATACTTTTTTATTGTTATATTTTTCCTTTTAATCAATTAATTTAATATTTTTATTTTGAGACTCTATATATATATATTAATTTAATATTTTTATTTTAGAAATCTATCTACTTATTATATTCAATATTTTTATTTTGAGACTCTATCTATATATTAATTTAATATTTTTATTTCATAACTCTATCTACACATTACATTTAATCAAATTTATTATGTCTGATTGTATAATTTTATGATTTTTTGTTCTGCTAATATATTATTTTATTTTCTTAACATAATATGTCCATGAAACGCACAAGTATTAAACATAGTAGTCCGTAAATATACGGGTGCAAAAATAATATAGATTATACTATCTGGTTTTATTGTGTTTAAAGGAAATAAAAAATAAGAATTAATAAAAAATTTATTGGTTCATTTATTATACTTTTTCTTATTGTTATACTTTTCCTTTTAATCATTTAATTTAATATCTATATTTTGAAACTCTATATACATATTACATTTTTGTTAGATATATCACACATTTGCCTAATGAGTTTGAATTACATGAAAATAGATAATATATCAATCTTGATTTCAAAATTATTTTTTCTTATTATTATACTTTTCTTTTTGATCATTTAATTTAATACTCTTATTTTGAGATTCTATCTATATATTACATTTTCATTAGATATATCTCATATTTGTCTAATGAATTTTAATTTTACTTTGTTCGATTGTTTAATTTTATCATTTTATATTCTCCTACTCTATTGTATTTTATTTTGTCAGCATATTATGTCAGTAAAACGCACAGGTGTGAAGCATATTATGTCTGTGAAATGCACGAGTGTGAAACTAATATATAATACTA
The DNA here is from genome assembly GCA_963692815.1 of Nyctanthes arbor-tristis. NCBI lineage: Eukaryota > Viridiplantae > Streptophyta > Magnoliopsida > Lamiales > Oleaceae > Nyctanthes > Nyctanthes arbor-tristis. Next base: position 23,506 of record CAVNYN010271260.1, read on the forward strand.
TCAGATTTTATTGTCCTTAAAGGAAATAAAAAATAGGGATTAATAAAAAAAATTATTTGTTCAATTAATATACTTTTCCTTTCAAACATTTAATTTAATATTTTTATTTTGAGACTCTATCTACATGTTATATTTTGGTTAGATATATCTTATATTTGTCTAATAAATTTTAATTACATGAAAATAGATAACATATCAATCGAGATTTCAATATTATTATTATATTTTTCCTCTTAATCATTTAATTTAATATTTTTATTTTGGGATTCTATCTATGTACTACATTTTGGTTAGATATATCTCATATTTACATAATAAAATTCAATTTTACTTTGTTTGATTGTATAATTTTATGATTTTATGTTCTCCTACTCTATTATATTTTACTTTGTCACTATAACATATCTATAAAACAAACGGTTGTGAAGCATATATAGTATATCCGTAAATACACGGGGTGTGAAACTAAATATAGAATTATGTTATCGAGTTTTATTGACTGTAAAGAAAATAAAAAAATAAGAATTAATAAAAAAATTATTAGTTCATAGAGATGTCAATAGAGTAATAACAAAAATTTAAAACTATGTCAACAAAATAAAGAATTGATTGTATGCTACTTGCAAATATAAGATACATATTAATTTCAAGCAGGTTGTGTTTTTAAGTTTTTTTATGATATTACGCTTGATAAACACAATTATTTTATATTTTATGTATGAAATTTCTTTAGAACTCTACCTGTGCAACGCACGGGTGGAAATCTAATTAATTAGGTAATACTACAGCAAGATGCAAGTTCAAATTAAATATCAAACCGATAAACCGGGAATAAATTATTATATTGGCATGTCAAGAAGATTAGTTAATTGTAAGTATTGTTATTACTAGCTAATATATCCGTGCGTTATACGGAAAACACACACATATATATATATATATATCTCAAACAGACTAAAGCAAATAATTAATTAAACGATAAAAAATAAAAGTGATATACGTTTATCAATCAGATCAGATCACTCGAACTAAAAATTAACTAGAAGAAAAATATGTGTAACTGCTTCTAAAATTGATATTCTATGTTAATTGATCAATTACTGGCAAATATATGTGTGCAATAATATATATATATATAGCAGCTTGTATACTTACCCGATTAGGCGGCCTGAAGGTTGTTTTGATAATTCAAATATAAATGAAAAGAGATAGTGAAGAATTTGATTATTGCACTTACCAGTTAAATGCAAGGAAAGGGATAATTATGAATTTGATTGATATACTTATTTGGTTAATCGAAATCTAAAGTATCTCTAAAGGCCAAAAGTTCTCCCTCAACAACTGAGAAATGATTAAAAATTACTATGCAAAATTAAAAGATGTGATAAACAAAATTTTGAAAATTTGAAAAAAAAATGAAGGTAAGCAGATAAATAGATTATTGAAAATTGTTATGCAAAATTAAAAAATTAACATAATACTTAGTTAGTATTATCCGATTACCACCATTTAGTTAGTATTATCAATTATTATTATTAGGATGAATGAAAATGAAAATAAAAATAGAAAAATAAATAAAACAACAGTTTGACATCATCATGACATTAAATTTCTAATTCCCTTAGGATGATAGTTTTAGGCGGGAAAAATTAACTCACCACTTAATTAATATTATTATAAATATATAGATTATTAATATTAGGGTGAATGAAAATAAAAATAGAAAAATAAATGAGACATAAGTTTGACATCATCATGATATGAGATTCCTAATTCATTTAGGATACTAGTTTTATGCCGGAAAAATTTAACCAACAACTTAGTTAGTATTATAAATATATAGATATAAATTACTACTATGCTGCTGCTAAAAAAGGGAGCATAAAGGAAGTGAATTGAACTTTAGATTTAGGGTGTGAAAATCCTACTTACATAACATTAGACTACATGAGTTTTGACAATTATTTGTCAATTATATTTATCATTATTAAAATGGAAATTACAATTTTTTTTTACTTTAATGAAATTAATGTGTGAATTTCCATAATCATATGACAAAATGAAATGGAAAGGTGTAGTCTTGTGAAGATTTGAAGAAGAGAGATGGGAAGAAAATAATTATTTTAATTAAATGTGAATGGAAATAGATGTAAGAAAAAATAGTGGAAATAGTGAAAAAGGAGAGAGATAAAAAGAAATTTAAAAATAATGATAAAATAATAGTGCAAGATGTTGAGATGAAAATGTATTTTGAGACCTTACACGGGACATGAAGAAAGAAATGTGAGAAAAAAATTATGTAAAAGAGAGGAAAATAATTAAAAGAAAAAAATAAAGTTGTAGAACTCATCCAAATGGACCAAGTCTATAAAACATGGCATTAGAGTTACTCTAAACGTATTTACAAATTACAACACATTGAGTAGTTTTATAATGTCCATTCGGAGATAAGTGATCATTTCTGGATTTTCCCCCTAAATAAAAGTAGTATTGATATTTATCATTCCATTTTCATTTCAAAACAAATTGTGACCAAATCCGAAATTACCCTCCAAACTTCTTTGTTAATTGATAATAATAACCAACATCTCTCCATAAATATTACGTACAGGTATTGATTTTGAGTACTACAGTCCAGTTCATAGTCTCAATCTTCCGATCTATGTTATGACATCATATAGTACCATATGACTATATGACGTGTATCAGGACACGCCACATGAGAAATCACAACTGCATGGCAATATCGATATGTGTCACATGATCATATAGTATCATATGATGCCATTCATATTTTTCTATATCATTTTTAAGAGTTCGGTTATGAAAACAAATCGGGCTCTGAATTTAGAGACCGACTTTGCATGTGTTTGAAGCTTTTTTGTGCATTTTATGGTGTAGAATTTATAAAGAGAATGTGTATTGAGAATGTAAAAAGGTGTGAAATGTGTGGTTGTAATTGAATAGTTATCAAATCAAATGTCAAATCAGTAGTATGTAAAATTATAAATTGAAAAAAAAAAAGAGCAAATAAAGAGCTTTAAATACATGCTTTAAATCACAAGCCGCCATGTGGTGTGCCACCTCACCTTTCATAGCCACATGGCAACATGTGATTCGAGTGTTTCTATAGAAAATTCATCATTTTTAGTGCAATTCACTCTGAAGAAATGATGTTTAATCAAACTGTTTTTTCTTTTTTTCCTTATCTTTTTCTTTCTTTTAAAAAAAAGAAGCAGCAGATTATAACAAGTGCGACCATCGGGTCTCCCATTTTCTCCAAATTGACTATTGGCCCTTAGTTTTGTCACCGGTTCAATTATCTACCTGATTTGGACGGACCTCATATGCTTGTGGTTGTCATCAAATCAAATTAAAAGGAAAAAAATAAAAAAGAAAAATGGCGCCATGCAGAATCCTTTCTGGACGTGCTTGGCCCATGCAAAACTAAAGCGATTTAATAATGCACCGTCTATCGACCGTTCTTCCAATGTAATCCTAGCCTTTTTCTTTTTGGCTTTTCAACTTTTCAATCAAGAATAGTTTTTTTTTTAAAGTATGACCATACTAGCTTTTATCATCACAGTCAATGAAATTATATTCGTATAACCTATCAATAAACAATTAATTAAATAAAGGGTTAATTTTTCAAATCGTCTGAGTTGAAAATTAGTTTCATCTCTAACCTTTTGTTTTCGCCCTCCACAACCCTTAACCTTTAATAAATGAAGGCAAATCGTCCTTTTTTCCACTATTCTAAATAAATTTCAACGAAATGACGATTATACTCGTTAAACTTTTATAAATTTTTAAAAAATGTTTAAAAATAATTAAAATTTAAAATAAAAAAGGAAAATCCAACCCCCTCCTAAGATTGACCGCTGAAAATAAAAACATTTTGGCAGCCAGCCATTCCGGGCAAAAAAGGGCCCCCCATTTGCTGCAGAAAATGACAGCATTTTGCTGCCATTTTAGGCCGCAAATGGGGCCCCCCTTTTAAGCTGCTGGTGGGATTAACACCTCCCCCTTAGGTTGCCGTTTCCGATAGCAGCCAAAAAGGGGGTGAAGCCCCACCCTCCTTTCCCCCCTTTAGCCGCTGGAATGTTTCTATTTTCGGCGGCCAATCTTGGGAGGGGGAGGGGAAGGTGGATTGAGTTTTCTTTTTTATTATTTTTAATTTTTTTTTAAAGAAATTTAAAAAGTTTAAGTGGTATAATCGTTATTTTGTTGAAAATTTTTTGGAATAATGGAAAAAAGAACGATTTGCATACATTTATTAAAGGTCAGGGGCTATCGAGTGTGAAAACAAAAGTTAGGGATGAAACTGATTCTTAACTCAAAGGTTGGGAACGATTTGTGAAATTAAACCTTAAATAAACTAACCAACATAAAGGTATACAAACCCCGGCAAATTCATATATTTAGTGTGACTCGAATATGATGTTATTCTCAAATATCTCAGGGCCTTCTAGTTAAGACAAGGCCTCATCTGCGGAATCAAATAGTTAAATCAAATACGTTGTTTACATTTTAAAAGACTTGACATTTTTTTTTTCAATTTTGGACATGTTTCATGATTAATTACGGCAGATATGTTGTGCATTACATGTGTTTTAACAAGGACGGAATCAGAATTTTGTATAGGTCTGAGCTGGATTTAGATAAAAACAATCCGCGGGTTTTTTTTTTTTAATACTATAAATTCTTGGAAATGAAATTGCACTAAAAATGTTAAAATACATAAAAATTTAAGAAAAAAATTGACAGAGTCTTTTTTGTAAATTAATTTAAACCAAACATGAAATATAATATTCTTCCAAGTACACAAATCATACGCATATATAATAACTTTAACCACCATTTATCCACTAATGGCAAACAAAAACAAATAGATATTGTAGCACAAAAGATAAAAGAGTCTCTATTCTCTTAGATACATCATAAAATAGATAAGAAGTAAACTTAGATTTATTTTCGGTATTCAGTTAACTAGATATATCTACAAATTGCTTCCCCCTTATGCATTTGTTTTGGGCCAAGAAAACTTGGATTCGTTTTTAGTATTGAGCTAATAAAGAATTTAAAAAAAACAAGTTTGAGTTCAGGCTTTGAGCTGGGTCAAGCTAACTTCTTTTGGTTACTTAAGAATTATATTTGGGCCTTTCAAAAAAAGGAAATTATATTTTGCTTGGTGTCAGTTTTTAAAATGTATATATGCAGCGGTCTGGCTATGGAGAGAGTCACTCTCCCCCAATCACATGCAGTCATGTGTGAGAGTACTCTCCCTAAGGGGAGAGTGACTCTCTCCTTAGAAAATTTCATATACGCAGTCCATTGGTTCAATTTTATTATTATGCTGTTGATTTACGACTGTACTAGGGTGGTTGGATATACTGCAGCTGTTTTGGATATGATTTTAAGTGTCTCTTGAATGGAAGGATTTGCATTGATTTATTTTATCTAATATATAAAGTAAAAAATTCTGTTGTTTTAAAAATTGACATAGCGCAAGCTTAAAAAAAATGGATATCCAAAAAACAATTCGTTAATTCTAGGAATACCGGACTTGTAATGACTTTCAAATATTCGATGATTCCTTAGAATACCGAATACTTAGAATAAAAAAGAGACATTCTCAATGTGTATATTTTATAATTAAAATCCAACCCACTAAACCTGATACAAGAATGACTTATTTATATGATCATTAATTACTTATAAAATAAGTCAAATAATAATTAAATCTAATAAGACAACAATAGTTAAATCCTAAACCTATAAGGAATAAAAATTAGCATACCATATAAAATCTTGAAAAGGCTAAGAAACATGATAAAAGTCGACTTCTATTACTCTATCAAGAATTCTATTATTTTTGTGTCAAACATATTTTTGCTTATTTTAGTTTTTTATATTATATAATAATATATCCGTCCAAAAATTTTAACATATGCGGTCATGAGGGTATGTTAGTATACATCAATGTTCGTGTAGTAATACCCACCCATATATATTGTCATATGGGTATGGAGGTATATATTAATATTCTTATGAGGGTATATGTTAAAATTTTGGGTATATTTCACAAAAGGTCTCTAATATTTGTAAAATGTAGCAATTTGGTATCTGACTTTTTTTAAACCTCTGGAGTCCCAAACCTTTCAAAAATTCTCACAAAAAGACCCTACGGATTATATCCATCCATTTTGATTATTACAAGCAAAAAGAATAACCATTTTACCCCTCATTAAATTTTCAATAAAACAACAATAAGTTTCTTTTAAATAAAGAAAAATAATAACAAATCTCACCCACCACTCTAGGCCAACGACACCTAACTCATAATTTAATTCTCGTATATAATGAATGATAGATCACATGAAGCATTGCACTCGAAATGGGAGCAAGTTTGAAAAAGGATCTTAGAGCGTCTAGGGTTGGGCTAGGAGGTCTCGGATCCAAAACCAAAATGACCCCCCTCTCCTAAAAAATTTTCTAGACTATGAGACACATTACAATTTAATATAAGTCCCCAAAATAAAATGAAAAAATCAAATTCAAATTAAAGGGGGGTCAAACTTTTTGCAAACTTCTTGAACTAAAAAAAAAATACAATTTCATGGGAGCAAGAATTTCCAGGAACATTTGGAAAATTTCGTTTCTGAGCAGAAGAGCCGTTTTCAAGTAGTGTTCGATCAATTACGTATTAATCAATATTCAATTGATTGGTCTGAGGTTATCGACAAAAAAGATTTGTCTAAGCCACTTCGTTTCTTTTTGTCTAAGTCACTTCTTTTTTTGTCCAAGTTGCTTTTATTTTTGTCTAACTCACTTCCTTTTTTCTGTGTGAGTTTCGGGAATAGGGCATCCTTCACCGTCCTCTTAATTATTGACCAATGAAATCAAACTTTCAAATTAGAAAAATTATTTGAATTTTTGCAGATTGTAGCAAAAGAAATGGACGGTGAATGGGCACGGATGATCAAAGCTGTCAAGGAATTAAGGAGAGAATTAATGAGTTTCTCATTGTCGATTAATTTTGCCAAACAAGATTGTGAGTTGGGTGGTGCGAAAAATAAGAATATTTAATATTTTTTATTAAAAACTATTTTATTCTTTTTACTTTTTTATTTAAAGTGAGGGGTGAAAACGTATTTTATTTCTCTTTAACAATTAAAATGGACGGATTCCATTCATAGAGACCTTTTGTAAGAATTTTTTAAAAAGGTTAAGAACTCTAGAGGTTGAAAAAAAGGTAAGGGCGATATTGCTACATTTTGTAAAGGTTATGAACATTTTGTGAAATTTACCCTATAAATTTCGTCCATCCTCCTTATGCAACCAAATAGAAAGTTTATACAGTTAATTGTGAAATTGAAACTTTTAATGTATGTTTATATAAGTTTGATCTTTTAGATGAAACATCAACTCTTATAATATGGTATCTTTTCTTTTTAATGTTTCTTTTTAATTCAGTTTCATTCTTCGAGTCTTTATAATATATATGCATGTCAAAAAGAGAAAAAATAGGGAGTTGTTTTATTGATTCGTTTGGTGATTTTTTGAATTTATAAAACTCTTATCTTATTTTCTTGAACCAATCTTCTAGTGGATTGATTTGCCACTTGGGGATGTGGGCTGTTCGTGGTTTTTTCCTAAAGGTTTTCCACCTTATGTTGTGTGCTTGCTAAACTCTTTGAAACTAGAAGTTGATTGTTGTGATATATCTAGACATATATCTAGGTCCACAAAGCTAGTTTAATGCGGTTCTTAATTAAACTGAAAAAATACATTCATAATTTTGCCAGACAACATCTTTGCAATTTGAAATTGTTGGTCTATTTTTGTGGACATATCTATCACTCCACACACACTTCCGAGAAAAGGCCGGAGGGGAAAATAAGTTAAGAATAATTTTATTTAGACAAATAGTGGATAAAGAGTGTGATAAATGAGAAATGTGACTCATATAATTACTATTGATATAAAAGTGATGTGACACGTTAAAAAAATCCTACTATTTGTCCTTTTTTTTTTAAATTTTTTTATCCCTCTTCGTTCAAATAACACAACTCATTAACAAAGGATAAGAAGAGGGAAGAAAGAAAACAAAAATAAAAATAAAAAGAAAAAAAGAACTTTGTTTCTACAAATTCTAGATCTTGAGATTAAAACGAATTAACCTTTTGATACTCAACTTATATTTTAGCAAGGTAGGGGATATCCAAACCCCCAGGAACTTTCGGTGGAAGCCTAAAAACCTCTTTGGGGTTCTTATGGTGTTTTCCCCCAAAAAAGGGGAAAGAAGAGAAGCAAGTTCATTGTAATTTGAAATAGAATTTGATGAAATAGGTCATTTTAACATATATCTCGCGGAACTTATATGTAACATACAAATTAGTACCAAGCCTATTTCTATTCAAAAATGAATTCAACTTTACTCTATATATTTGTTTTTTCTATCAGAATTTTTGTGCTTTCGTTTGCCAAAAAATTAAAAAGAAAAATAGAATAAATTTTTTGTGCTTCCATCTTTTATATTAAATTTTATTTAATGAAATTTGACTAATTTTGTAACTCCTCCAAAGTAGGCGATGATTTGCCAGGCTTTGGAAAAGAGCTGGTTCTGGAAAATGGTAGGTCATACTCATGAGTTGAACCAATAAAATTAACTTTATTTTACTTTAAACAGATAAAAAAATATATCACTCTAAAAAAAATTTTTGTGTTGTAATTCTTTTATTCAGTAACGATCTAGAAATTACGATGGGCCGACGCTCTTCCGATCTCAAACAAATAAATAAATAAATAAAAAGAATGAAGGTGGGTGTGAAGCAAGTGATAGTAGGGAGACATTTTATTGGTCCATATGACGGTGCAATTTAATGACAAGTCCGTTAAGAGCTCGTCATGAGCACTAGATCATCTTGATTCTTTTATGTTAGTCCTGGCCAGTTAATGTACAAAATACTGTTGTTGATTGTGATATATCAATCAAATTAGTCAAAATTGACATGGAAAATTACTGATGTATCTGTGCTACAAAATCACGGGAAAGAAGAGACAACTCAATGGAAGCAATGAATTTTCTTTTTCTTTTTTTTCTTTTTTTTTTTGGGGGGGGGGGTGTTGGGGAGGTTCAAAGACAAAGTGAAATGGTTCCAAAGACAAAGTGAAAATTCTTTATTTGGGGCCTACTTAGTAATGTCCATATAATTACGCCAAAATATGGGTAAAACAACGCGAATAGTTATATCTATCACTCGTTTACACAAATCAGTACGCATGCTATCTCACCTAAACGGGCAATGATAGCATAACTCAATGAGTTGTTTTGTTGATTCTTTTGAGTGATTTAGTGTTTTTGCCAATTCATAAAACTCTTATATTATTATTATTATTATTATTATTATTTTTTGAAACTATTCTTCTAGTAGATTGATTTATCACGTGAGAACGTGGAGTGTTCGTAGTTTTCGCATAAAGGGTTTTCACGTTATATTTTGTGTTTGCTAGTTTAAATGATCACACGCTAGACGTCTGGTGTCAGAAATCTGACGTGGCAGTTTTTAATTGGGACAACCCGTATGCATTGGCCCCCACTACGTGTGGGTTGTCCCAATTAAAAGCCGCCACATTATATGTTTGATGGTGTAGCCCGCCAGACGTGTGGCGGATGAATAGAACTCTGCTAAACTCTTTGAAATTAGAAGTTGATTATTGTGATATATCTAAACATATCCAGGCGCACAATGCTATAGATTAATGTGGTTCTTAATTAAACTAAAAAATATAATCATAATTTTGCCAGAAAATATCTTTGCAATTTGAAATTGTTGGTTTATTTTTGTGGGCATATCTGTCACTCCACCCACACTTCCAGAAAAAGGCCAGAGGGGAATTGTTGGTTTATTTTTGTTGATCATCGACATTTGTGACCTGACTTTCAAGTATATAGCTTAAAGACATATCGAGCATCGAATCCGATTGGATAATTTTCTAAATATTTTTTATGTGTGAAATCAAAATTCTTTTATCTTGGTCTAATTTGAAAGTTCAAGCTTCCCACCATGGCACTTTCCATCTACAAATTATAGGTTCAAAATTTGAATATGCGCCAGTACCAATAGGAGAGGAACCATTTTTATTTCTACTGGGTCTGTATTAGATGCAAGCTCATGGGTTAAATTTCATCTCCTCTCAGACATCCAGAGACATTATACAGCCAGTCGTTAAAGAAATCGGTAGTGATTTGTAAGAAACCAATTGTGATTTCTTAGAAATCACTAGGTTTCTTTCACATTTGAGAAGAGAATGAGACTAGCTCACGGATGATAATTTTCTTGTCCCGTAAAGTTTCGTTTGGTAATTAATTATAATTAATCTCGTTTCTAAATGGACAAGACGTCAACTAAAAAAAATTGACACATCACGTTAATTTAACATGTCATATCAAGACAGGGTGTAGGCATCTCGTCTGTTTATAAAGAAGACTGATTTTTGGTTCTAAACGGACCCTAACATGATAAATATGAAATATAACCACTCATGTTGCGCTTACTTTTTCTTAATTTAATTAATTAATTAATTAATTTGTTGACCCTACAATTTCTCCGTGATAAGAGCAGCAATCAAATTCCATTGAAATCTCACATGACTGATTTCTGGTTGTCGTTTTCCATCAATACCAAGAACTTCTTCTTCTTCTTCTCTCTCTCTCTCTCTCTTTAAAATTGAAATATCAATACTAATAAGATCAAATTTAATTTGATGATAATTAATTGGAGCCTTGGAGGCTAGTAAGATCAGTTGAGGCCTCAACATCGAGACTGATTTATGTGCTCCACCACTTTTTTTTTTTTTAATCAAACTTTATAGAGTTCAACTATCAATTAAAAACAATTAAGTCATAAAATCACATTTTATATATTTGGCTTTTGTTTTATTGCTAGTCGGGCTTTTTTATAGAGTCCTATATGATTCCGTAAAAACGGAGTGCTCGCGCAAGATATGTACTATTTTGTTTCGAGCCCTTCCATCTAATATATCGGGTTCCTAGTTAAGCAACTTGCCCAACTAATTAATCAAACGAAACTCAAGATATATGTGCATACACATAAACATAAATATACTAATTTGACACGATTACTGACTTGTACAATTTATCTAACTTCATAATAACTTCATGTTCTATGGTCAACTCATTACTTCTAATCTTTAGGTGTACAAGCACAGCCTCTTCTAATGTCTACTTGACTAGTTCCAATTCCTTATGAAATCATATGCAATCGGGTGGAAAATTGGGAATTAGCCAAAAAACTGGTCCGCTTCAATCAGAAAAACAAGTGCAAGACAACTGGATAGAAAATAAGAGAAAATCCGATTCAACACAAAGGCAAATAACCAACGTAGTGAAGAAATGAAGATGTTATAGATAGAACAAAATTTGATCAAGAAAATAAATAAGTAGATAAAAATAAATTCGTGGGTGGGTTTGGGTTGTGAATAAGATATTATCAACCGGTCTCAACTTGATAAGTGGACTTTGGTGGCTCGTGCTTATAGATTCTCATGCATGATGCTGCTTTGCAAATCTTTGAAATATGCATCTGCTTATAGGTTGTTGTTGTTGTTATTATTATTGAACAAGTTCAGCTACAATATATCTGTATTATAGCAATATACATAAATGCCTAAAGAGTTACACCTAATGGAGTGTGACGTAAAATAAAGTAAATAATACAAACTAATCATACAGTTAAAAAACTCACACACCTTGCGATTGATGGCGCTTAAACCAGAGACCTCAAGGTCTCAGAATCTCAACCTAGCCAAACAGAAAGTGGGTAAAAAAAGGACCAAAGCGAACCATATCAGTAAACCGACTAAACGAATCGGTTTTTTTTTTTTTTAAAAGAACACGCTGATTGGTTCACTTGAACCAACACGTTTTGCTAAAAAAGGGACTAAAAAGACGGTTAAACTGCCTAAACCGGTGACCAGGTTCGGTTCTAGTTCGCCGGCTTAAAAACTGATTTTGGCCGTGGAACCCGGACCGAAGAGCACACGCCGACCAGTTAGCCAATCCTATGTGCATATGATCATTGCTTCCTTTGAAATTTGTTTTTAACTATGTACTTGTTGATTAATAATAGAGTCATAATTTTCCCTGTTAACTGACAACAATAGCAATTGAATGCACCGGTTCACGACTGGGACGAGTAAACTTGGAAATAGGTGTATATAGTTGGCTTTTTAACAAATATTGAGCTGGCCTGCTGGCATGGGGTGGACCACTGGTGAAGATGGTAAGACAAAATTAAAGATCATATTCATAATTTCATAGTTGATGACATGAAATCTCTATAGCCGATCATCTCCCATACAAATGTAGATTAGAGAGTAAAATGGAGGAGAGAAATAGAGAGAAAATGACTATTTCAATTGAAGTTGAGTGGAAAGTAGTGTAGAGAACAGGGAGAGAGGTAAAAACAAATTCAAAGATAATTGCTACTGGTGGGAGATGTCTAGAAACTAGAAAGATATCAATTTTTCCGAAGAAATAACTATTTTTCTAAAATAGTTATTATAAAAAATAAGAAACCACTATTAGTTTCAAAGAAACTACTTGTAGTTTTAAGTAACCACTTGTGATTTCAAAAAGACCACTTGATTTTATGTTGTACCATGATGACCACGGGGAGGTCTTCACGAGAGACATGGATAGTGTGAGATACGGTAAGCCTTCAGGAGCCTCCGATCTCTCAGAGTCCTCTTAAGAGCCGCTAAGCCCAGAGTCCTTTTGGTAGTTGTCAAGCTCAGAATCCCCTTCAGGACATGCCAAGCTCATACTGATTTCAAACTGGTTGCTCCGGATAATGGTTAAAGTCGGTTATTGATAGTTATTAGTTAAGTTAGATACAAAGATGAACTCTGAAACTTGTTTTATAATAGTTTAAGAAAGGAGCAAAATTCAAGAAGCTTGAGTTATGCCTCTGCTCCCTATTGTAAAACGCCTGAAAAGCCCTCTATGGGCCTATAAATAGGAGAGAAGGATTACCAAACGAGGGGATCCTGACTTTGGAGAGAAAAAAATTTTAGAGTGAGAAAGTATGACAAAAATTCCTAAGCCGACTTTCTGCTCCTGAGGGTATTGATTTTCAACTCTGGGGGATCAAACTTTCAGCTTCAGCTAGTTGTACGATCTGAATTAAAGTCCCTTTTATTATACATACACAAAAATCTCCCACGTGTCTTGCTGACTTGGAAGCTGACAAATTCTAACGTCAACATTTTACAACTACGAATTCATTAATAAGGGATTTGTGTTGCTTTTTTAGAAAACTTGAGAAAAATATCTATTTGTAGAAAAATGCTTGGAAATGATGATGAAAAAGTGATGTAAAAATAATGAAAAAGTAAGGTAAATTAGAGAAAAGTGATTTAAAAAAATAAAATTTGAAAAAAAAAATGGAGGAAGTCATGTATTTCTCCTCAAAGACGAGAAGGAAAAAAAACAAAAGAAAACTCAATAAAGACAAAGTGCAAGGACCAAAATAAATAAAGACAAAGTGCAAGGACCAAAATAACCAAAGAAAAATTGAACCAAGAAAGCAACCCTTAAAAAAACTGAAAGAAGAAGAAATAACACACAAATTCAATGGCAATTTTGTAAACCTATACTCCATTTAGACATGGTAATCTGGTCATGAGCCAAAAACTCGGCAACCGATGAGCCGAATTGCTGAAATGGTGAGTAGCTTAGCTAGTTTCTGGAACAGTAGCTCGTGAGCCACTCGCGTTGCTCTCCAAGGAGGCTGCCAAAGCATGATATTTCAACTGCTTTGGCAGTCTATATACTGCCATTTTAGTAATTTTTGGTGAAATAGGAAGCATAAATTGGTCCGGGCATATCAATGACAGGACCAATTTATGAAATTTGCTTAACAGATTCACAGAGCTTGTTTAAAGCTCTTTATTTTTACAATTTATAAAGGGAATTTATAATGAGTGGAAATGAGTGATAGAGATTTAATTGAAGTTTGAAATGTGTAGTGATTGTTGAGTAGTTGTCAAACCGATCTTCAAATCATGGTAGGTGAATTTATAAAAAGAAAAAATAAAGAGGTTCAAACAACCCCAAAAAATTTGCTCAGCATTTTCCCTCCTAAATAGTCAAGATTTGTTCCAAAATTTTCAGACCACACACTACTGCAAATATGCAATCTCTTCTAATATTTATATTCTCCGACTTTCTAAATTTTTCTGAAATCTTGCTATTAGGCTTGTGAGTTTATTAAATTTTGAAGTTTTCCAAGTAAAAAAAATATTGTAGTTTCTCTATTATATAGTGTAAAAAAATTAAGAATCACAGATGCTTTATCTAGCTCCTCCGACAATTATGGTAGTTGAGTCAGTAGTCCTTTGGCGAGACATGAAGCATTCTCAGCGCTCAAGAAACAACCCTCGTGGTCAGTAGCCATGCTGCATCAAAGAGTTCACTAGATGATAACAAACATTTCAAAACTACGAAGATAGTTTCATTGTCTTTTTTGCGATTAATTGGATATTTAGGTACAGTAAATAATTATATTTCATAGTGTTGAATCTAGGCTACAATAACACTCTAGAGAAAATTATTGCATTCAAACGCATTGCTATTGACGGGCCCCTACGACATTGCACAAATACTAGCATGTTTTTCATGATTATGAAATTGTCAATAGAGTAATATGTGTTACTAATCATTTCACTCATGTGGACACACACACACACACACATTGTTTTAAAAGTAGTAGAGACCATTTGACACAACTTTACACGGGCACCTATGCGAGCTTATTGTGTATTTCATGACATGCATCACATCACATCATTTGCAGTAGAGTTGCTTAACTTGTGTATTGTAGAGTTGGCAAACGCCAAGTGTGAGTGCATGTAAACTCGATGTAAGTTTTACTCAAGGTACTTACAAATCCATGGGAGTTTTTTTTAATCAAAGTAGCTATGTATAGACGTACCCTCACCTAAATGAGTCGGCTCAAAATTCTGGAGTTGACGTTGCACTACCAAGCTCAAATTATATCGTTTCTCGAATCCAAAAATGGTTTTCCTATAATATGTTTTCCAATCTACTAAATTGCCTAGTGCCTGTTTTTCATGTGCTTCAAACAGACTTTTTGTCATCTAATTTTGTTCTCCAACAATGTAACTTCAGGAGTTTGCAAATGTATTATCCTTGTTTCAAGACCCTGACTCTCCGTTCAACAGGGATGGCAAAATGGCTCGGTGTGGGCCGTGTTCACACTCTACTCGGGCTCATCGAGCCAAAACTCAGCTAGCCGAGCTCAGCTCGCCGAGATGAAAACCTGTTCGAACTCAAGCTTGAGCTAGTATTTTTGTGATCCAAGCCCGATTCTGCTCGTGAGCAGCTCGCTAAAAGCCTGTTTGTGCTCAGGCTCATCTCTTGGGAGAGCCGAGTTGAGCCAGCTCACATTTTGGAGCTCGTCTTAGCGCTTGCGCTCGTGCTTGGGCTCTCTAAGGTTTCAGCTCACGAGCCTTTTTGACAACTCTACATTTCAACCTCATTAAAGTTTTCACTATGTTTTCCGCAACCACCACGTTGTTTTCTTTTTGACAATTGTCTTCAACCTATTTTACAGAATGTAAAGAACTTTCCAAATGATGTTTGCCATAATTGAATCCAGTTGGGATTGAATTTCATGTCAAGCATACCGATCTTGCAACAAAATTAGTTGGGTTTTATGATTTGTATTCTGCCTATTCATATATTGAGCTTGTTCAATATGAGAATCTATTCACACAATCAAGTCAGTAGGTAAACACAGATGCAATAGCATAGTGGGAGAAGCAACCGATGACTTTTCCAATTTTATCCCGGGTTACGTGAGGATATATTGACTCTAACTCCCTCAACTTATGGTATGAATTTCGAGTTCGATAGGATTGCCACAAAACACATTGAATGAAGGTTGATGATACGTACAGATGGAAAGTTGAAACGATTCTATTCGTGCACAAGCACACATTTGTGTTCAATATTGGCAAGATGGTGATTCAGAAGAACTAATAATGCCTCTGAAGCTCTGCAGTTGCAATTGTCGATTCAACAATTAAGCCACATTGCACGGGTATTTTTTTTAATACCTTTAAAATAACGTTTCATTTTTTTTCCTTTTTCTTTAAATTAAAATTGTACACGAGCAAATGAGTCATGTACCATTTTAGCTACACCTACATTTGTTTAGCCGGTTCTAAACTAGATAAAGGAGGAGGGTTTATAAATTGTAATTTTATATTTGCTAAAATTTGTGCAATTCTTGTTTTATCTCCATTTTTCAATTGCATTAAAACTACGAAGTAATAAAAAAAAAATTAGAAGGGCTGATGAGCTGTTTGGTTTAACTCGGCTTAAGCTTGTAGGATCCCGAGCCTGAACTCAAATTTTTTTAACCTAGCTGAGCTCTAGCTCGCCGGCTGGCGAGCCTGAGCTGGATGCGAGGCTGACACTGGCCTCTCTCTCTCTCTTCAATTTTTACATAGGGATTTTTTTTTACATATACATTTGCCAAATTGTATTTTCATTATAATCCGTGTGGAAATTTTTTTAGATACGTTCCTAACTCCATTTAAAAGTACGGTAATTTTCACTCTAGGTCTCTAACTTTTTAAATTTGTATCAATTTTATCCTCATTCTTTTTTTGGGCCTACTAGACCCTCAACCTTTCATTTATTATCGTATTACGTTCTAAACGTCACTTTTCGTCCACATCCTTTAAATTTTCACTATTAGCCCCTATCAAAATGACTATTATACTATTATTTCTTTATTTCCATTATAGGTCTCCAATCTTTCAATTCTTATACAATTTATTGGCATCCTTTTTTGAGCGCAGATGAGCCCCAATTTTTTATTTTTTATCGTATTATGTCCCTATTAATACGATTATACGATTAATTATTTAAATATAAAATAGAGAGCAATATAAAATAAGAAATCTATCCACTCTAACTCACTTTAACACAACTCAATGATAACAATTAGAAATACTAATAACAAAAAAAAGTCGATCTATATTGGTCTCGATAGATATCAAATCCGCATCGAAGAAAGTTGTTGATTTAAGTATCAACATGAAGAATCGGATTCGATTTCTTGATTTACCACAAATCACGTGGTCGATACGGATTGGGTAGATCTGCCTAAAAAACATTGATTTTTGATTTATTAAGAATAAAGATAACCCTAATATTTTAATTTTAATTTAATTTCTTGTATGTCTTTGTGATTTTCATCCTAATTTGCCCCCGATTTATTATCCGTCTCTAGATCCACCAATTGTAGGTCCAAAAAAAATAGAATTAGCGCATTAGGTTCGATTTTATTTTTTGTAAATTGAAAATGACTTTTTTGTGTGGATCAACCATACTCTATATCCGCTACGTGTATGTGATGAATCAAAAAATTCAATCCGATTTGTTGCACTGACCCTCAGATCGGAAACTTTTTAACGTGGATTAAGCATTCATTAAGTTTGGTGTAAATCAAGTTTTTTTATTATCACTATGAGTTACGATAGGCGCGTTTTTATTTTTTATTGTTATTTATTTTTTATTTTTATTTAAATAATTAAAGGTATAATGGTAATTTTAATAGGAAAGTTGAAAATGGAAGGTGTTATCAAGGATGTAATGCGACAATAGATGAAATGTTAGGGGGTCTTATATGTGCAAAAAAAAATGATAGAGACAAAATTATATGAAAATTAAAAGGTTGACAACGTATAATAGAAATATAGAATTCAGGTATAATAGTCATATTGATAGGGGTTAATAGTGAAAATTAAAAGGCTGGGGATGAAACGTGACGTCAGAGACATAATATGATAATAAATGAAAGGTTGAGAGCTTAGTAGGCCCCAAAAAAAGAATGAGGACTAAATTGATATACATTTAAAAGATTGGGGACCTAAAGTGAAAATTACCCTTAAAAGTACTAAAATGGATAGTTCCTAACCCCACTTGTGCTTTTTGATCTTCTGCCAAACTTTTGATGGGAGATCATTTTCACTAAGATGGAGCACGGTTGGAACACCATCTCTCCTCTAAAATGGAGTTTCGCTCCAATATAGAGCATGATTGAAGATGCAACATTAGTTGGGGAACTCTCTCTTGACAGGTGGTGTGGGCAAATTGCAATCACGTAGAGATGGCAAAATTGGCCGGTCGCAGAGGAGCCATCTAAAATCCATTTTTATTAATGGAAATTTAAAAATAAAAAATAAATATTAAATGAGGTGGTTCGTGCCTTCGTGGGACATTTTTGTTACTAGTCCAACTTCGTTACAGTCTAAACTGCTTGAAGTGAGAGAGGGTATAAGGAATAAAAATGATCTAAGACTATATATATGGTTTCATGTGACTATGTATCGTGTATTGAAACATGTCACATGGTTGTGATTTTCTATGTGGTCTGTATTGATACATACTACATGAACATATGGTACAATGTGGTGACATAACATGTGGTGTTTGGTGGGCACTAGTATATGGAAGGCAACCCTTTGTCTAGTGGTGTACTTTTTTTTTTAAAGTATGATTACAAATTTGCGTTGTAGTAGTATAAAGTGTGGTGTGTGGAAAAGTATCGAAATGAAGCCTTGATCCGAGGAAGGTTTAAGAGCATCAATGCGTGATAAAAGTGTAAGGCGTAGCGAAATGTAAACTTTAAGTTTCGAGTATAAGCGTCGTCTAGGTAAAGCTTATGCGGCTTTGTAGGACACAAATGCAAACACACGCATGTCCTATTGAAACACGGTGCAAAGTAAAAAGCAAATTGAACATGCAAATTCATCTGTAACAGAATCTAATTTTAATGTACTAATAAGTTCTCTTTTAATAAAAATGTCAACCAGTCAGTAAGAAACTCATCATTTATTTTGTTGTGAACTGCAATCTTTACACACGTATATTTTGTATTTTAATATTTGATATTATTTACTTTTTAGAAAACTCCATAAATAAATAAAGGGTAATTTTCACACTAAGTTCCTAACTTTTCAATTTTATATCAATTTTGTCCTTATTCTTTTTTTTTTGAGGCTTACTAAATCTCCAACCTTTCATTTATTATCGTATTATGTTTTCAACGTCACTTTTCGTCCCCAACCTTTCAATTTTTACCATTAACTTTTATCAAAATGACTATTATACTATTAATTCTTTATTTCCATTAAGGTCCAAACCTTTCAATTTTTACATAATTTTATCTCCATTATTTTTTTGGACATATAAGATCACTAACATTTTATTTGTTGCCGTATTATGTTCCTAATAACACCTTTCGACATTAACCTTTCAATTACTAATTTTAGTTCATGTTAAAATTACCATTATACTGTTTATTATTTAAATAAAAATAAAAAATAAAGAACAATATAAAATAAGAACTCTACCCATCTTAGCCCATAGCGATAACAAAAAATAGATCTACAACAAACTTGATGGATACTTAATTAGCGAAAAAAAGTTTCTAATCCAAGAGTTGGTGTAATAGATTGGATTGCATTTTTTGATTTATCACACATCACGTAGTAGATACAGATCAGGGTGGATAAAAAAATTATTTTCAATTTATAAAAATAAAATCAAACTTTATTGCGCTAATTCTAATCTTTTGTGGATCTATAATTGATGGATCAGATCGGATTAAGACATATAAGAAATCGAGGGTAAATTAGGAAATCACAAAGAGAGACGATAAATGAAATTAGAATAAAGTATTATGGCTATATTTATTTTTTATAAATCAAAAATTAATTTTTTTAGGCGAATTTACCCAATTTGTATCTGCCACGATTTGTGGTAGATTAAGAAATCAGATCTGATTTGTTACGCTGATACTTAGATCGACAACTTTTTTCAACGTTAATTTGATATCTGTCGAGACCGTTATAGATTGAGTTTTTTTGTATTCATTATTTCTAGCTGTTGTCATTGGGTTGTGTTAGAGGGAGTGAGAGTGAGTAGACTTCTTGTTTTATATTATTCTTTATTTTTTTTAAATAATTAATAGTATTAACAGTAAAAATTAAAATGTTAGCTATGGAAAGTGTTTAAGGGGATATAATACGATAAAAAATGAAATGTTAGAGTTCCTATGTATCTAAAAAATAATGGGGACAAAATTATATTAAAATTGAAAGGTATGAGACGTATAGTGGAAATAAAGAATCAAGAGTATAATAGTCATTTTGATAGGGGTTAATGGTGAAAATTGAAAGGTTGTGGATGAAAAGTGATGTTGAGGACATAATATAATAATAAATGAGATGTTGGAGACTTAGCAGGTCTAAAAAAGAATGAGGATAAAATTGATATAAAATTGAAAGGTTGGGGGCTTAGAGTTAAAATTACCTATAATTAAATTTTTTGACCTTTGCTTAAAGAAATAGTTGTATAGAAAATTTACAACTAATGAAAAATTAATGATAACAATTAAATAAAGGAAAAATTAAGGATATAATTATAAAATTAAATAAGCATTAAGGACTTGTCAAATATAGTCTAATGACATTAAAGTCAGTTACCTACGCCCTTCACTAGGATTCAATTTTTCCTCCTAACAATTTTTTTTAAGAACATCTCTAATGCATAGTCATAGAATAAATTGACAGTTGACAAAAAAGTACTTATTTAGTATATTAAATGCTTGATATTGTCATGGAGAATGTCACTCATGACATTCTCCATGACAATGTCAAACATTAATTTATCCAATCAAACATTTTCTCTCTCTTTCTTTTTTTGAAATTCCTAATAATAACTTGATAAATATACAATGTTAATATTGTTGCATTGGAAGATTTTTTGAATGTAATGTCAATATTCTTTGATACATATACACTTAGGACATTCCATTTTGATTTTGCATGAGAGATGCACTAATAGTAAAAAAATATTAAAAACGTAGGCATTAAGGACCTTTTAATCAAATTATAATTAAGAAGTGGTATAATAAAAAATTGATAGTGTGAATAATTTTTATTTTTATTTTAAGAATAATGCTATGTAGCACTAGTGGTGCTTGGCACCAGTCTATGTGACAACTAATGTGGTATTGAATGATAAGTGAAATTAAATGCATCAATAAATGACTCACTTGATTTGACTTATCATTTAATACCACATTGATATGGTGTTAAATATTAATAGTGCTAAATAACATTACTCTTATTTTAGAAGGAGATAGAGTGAATATAATTAGTCCAATGCATAGTTTGAATATATAATCGGTCCAATGGATCAAAGCCTCAAACGAGACAGAAAAATGTGTGATTCTCAAAGTGAGCCTGAAAGGCTCTTGTCGCTTATTCCAGGGAGAATCAAAAGGCTTTTAAGATAGCAGATTTCAGCAGGGCAGTCAAAAAGTGAAGTGAAGCGACGCCGTAAGTCAGCGTCACCATTTTTAATAAAGATTTTTCTTCTTCTCCACAAAAAAAAGTAAAGAAATAGGTGTGAAGTTAGCTGGTGCCTGCCTGGTGCAGGTTTATTCGCCTCTCCGTAACAGAGGCCCAACCCAGTCTCTCTCACCTGCAACCTATGTTCACTAACACATACCTGTCTGTTTAAACACTTTTACCTGCACACAGAGAGAGAGAGAGAGAGACAGAGAGACAGAGAGAGAGAGAGAGAGAGAGAGAGAGACAGACTCTTTTCTTTCGGTTGATGGCTATTTACTGAATGAAACTCCCAACATTTTGTCGTCCGAAATTACTTGGAAATATATCAGAAACCTCTGCCAGTTTCCATCTCATTTGTTTCAAAAACACACACACACATACGCACTAGAGAGAGAGAGAGAGATTGCGGGTTGTGGGGGGAGTTTTCAAGCTTACTGTTACAGGGTGTTCTTGCGGATTATTGGCGATACAAAACAGGATCGTAGAAGGTTTGAATCCCTGGTCATTTTGAGTCTTTTGGAGAACTCCTGAACTTGTCTTTACTTTCTAACGTCTAGCCTCTTCAACTTTGAAGGTCGTTCTTTACGCGTTGGGTTTCAACTTTCCAAACTAAGAAAATCAAAGATCTTTTCTTCTATTCTCAAAAACGAAAACTTTCTTTATTTTTTTTCTGATATTCCAGATCACTCTCCAAGAAAGCCCATTTTCTTGTTGGTCTTTGTTTCATTTCAAGTCATTTTTTGTTTTGATTCCAAAAATTTGGGTCTTGTAGTCAATGCTGATTCCATTTTTTTTTTGTTGGAAGAAGTCAACGCTGATGCTTTGCTTTTCCTTTTGTTTTGTTTTTTTGTTTTGTTTTGTTTTTTGTTTTTTTTGTTTTTTTTTTTTTAAATCCAAAGCGCTATAGCAGATTGCCGTCTTCAAAGGCACCGACTTTTGCAGAAGAACGCGTTGCAGTAATTTACAATCATTTTTCTGGATGTGGGGCACCTACTCGGGCTACCAAATATGGTCTCTGAAATTTTCTTTCCTTATAAAAAAGTTGTAATATGTGAGTTCTTCCAGCTGCAGGTTGTCATTAAATTCTGAAGAATAATGAGTTTCATTCAAATTCACATTGCGTTGCGGAAGTGATCTTGCTTGTGTGGGAGGACTGAGGATTTTGGTTTAATTCAAAGTTTGAAGTTATTGGGGGAAGAAATTACTCAGAAATGATTGAATCCAAAGGAACTTCAGAAAACTCCGATGATTTAAGGTCGCTGGCCTTAACTCCGACATGGTCTGTTGCTTCTGTTTTGACTATATTTGTTGCTGTTTCACTTCTTGTGGAGCGATCGATCCACCGTTTGAGTAATGTAAGTGACATTTTCTTGAATCTTGCTGAGTTTCTTGTTGTGCTTCTCTGTTTCACAAAGATAAAAGATATGACCCCTTCTTGCTGTTTTAAGTATTGATCATTTCAATGATGTTGTGATTATTTTTTATTATTAGTGACCAATTTTCACAAGGCGATACAATATGCTGTTTATTATTTCTCCTATTGTAACATTTTGAATTGCTGATGGAACTGGAATGCTTTATTGAAATTTTTTCTCAGTATTGTTGCAAATTGCTCTGCCTCCTGTCTGATCTCAAACCAGTAGGTTGCTTTCTGTACAAATCAGGATAAGTTAGCATATACTACTTTCAGATTTCAGCCTGATCAAATTGAACCAGAAGAAGTGTTATAGGATGACAAAGTTTTTCTATCGATGACAGACTGGATATCTGTCGGAGCAGTCTAACTGATTCTTTTCAACTTTCTATCTGCTTAACCTTTGCTTGTGGTGTTCTCTCTTATCAGTCTTTGTATTTCACGCTTGATCAAGTGCATGTCTTCAGTTACAATTTGCTTCAACGTGCTTGCTTCCTGAAGGTTTCTCTTTATTCAATTCCTCTATAAGTTGACAGGCATGCTTCGTGCACAGTCTGTCTGCTGCCAATAATTACATAGATAGAATTCAATGGACTTTAGTTGCAAAATCTTCTGATAAGTGGAGTCAATTGAACTTTTGGGCATATGGCATGCGTATAATCTTCTCTTTGATTATTTTCGATTAAGGGTCTTGGAAGCTATTCAAAATTATAAAAAGCAAAAGAAAAGCATTCTAACTCAATTCTTCTTGTAGGAAATAATTTTACGAAGCAGAAAAAGTAGCATGTTATCTCAATCTTTTGTTTATCCATGGTTTTTTTTATCCATGCTTTCTGGTAATTGTTGTAACATTATCTTGTGCTCTTCAAGTATTCCATATGAGCATGTAAAATAGAGTTGTGACAAGCTTAACGAGCTTATCATTTCCTTTTATTACAGTGGTTAAAAGAAACTGATAGAAAACCATTGCTTGCAGCTGTGGAGAAAATGAAAGAAGGTACTTGTTACTTTTTAGATGCAATTATTGTGTTAAGTGAACTGTGAGAACTAATTATTTGCACTTCGTAATCAATTAAATTAAGTTCCTTTTGATATTGTTCTGCAGAGTTAATGCTTCTTGGCTTCATATCTCTCCTCCTTACAGCAACATCAAGCATTATATCTAATATTCCGATCTCATCAAAGTTCTACAACAGTGCATTTGCTCCATGCACCAAGGAAGAAGCCGATGAGGACATGGAAAATAAGGATGTGAAGGAACGTAAACTGCTGACAGCATTCTTTTATCCTCACCCATATAGAAGAGTGCTGAATGGCTTGAATCAGAACACCTGCAAAGAGGCAAGTCAACTATTCACGAAACAAGAGAGGAACACTACATTAATTTTTTTAGTATTTATTAAAACTGGGTAATATTAAAACTGGGATCACCAAGAACAATTATTAATAGTCTTAATTTACAATTAGGTCTTATATATTTTTTTTTACATTTTAAACTTGGACTGAATTATGACCATTTCTGGTCTTCTTCATTTTCTGGAAATGTCAGAGTCATGATTGCTTATTCAAGTTTTTATGTGATTTCTTTTGTACTTTTTCCTTCCCAAATAATGATGTTTAATTTAGACTTGATCTCATGTTGCAGAATTACGAACCATTTGTTTCATATGAAGGCCTTGAGCAACTGCATCGCTTCATTTTTGTCATGGCAATTACACATATATCTTACAGCTGCTTGACGATGCTGTTGGCAATTGTTAAGGTGGGATCCAATTTTGATTCTTCTGAATATTGTTTGTTACATTTGTATCCTTTTGATAACCATCTAGTGAGAATGTGATTCACCGTGAAAATTTGATTTTTATTAGCTTACTTTCTTACTTTCTTAAGTAATTACTTGTCCGTTGTAAAACTGAAATATAAGCAGAGGCTGCGTTTACCTCACTGCTGAGAATCACATGAATAGTTGGTAACATGAATGGGATGGTTCTGAGATTACGTAAAGACTGAAGAGCAATAAAGTGCCTTAGAATGCTACAATGATTGGTTCATTGTAAATGTTGATTTATTGAAAGATATATGTTAATACTTATCCAATAAGGAGAGAATTGAATGTTTGTTAATTAAGCCCCTTATGTTATCAGTGTTGTCTCTACTTAAAATGTTGATTTGTTGCCTTTAGCTGTTGATTTTCTTTTTTTTCCTGAAATTTTCAGCTGAATGAACTGAAGTGATTTGCAGATTCATAGTTGGAGGAAATGGGAGGACGAGGCTCGTATGGACAGACACGATGTATTAACTGGTAATTTTATATCACCTCGCCTTTTGTTTTGAGAGTTTAATCTTGTTTACCATCTGGAGAAATCCAACTGTTTTCAATTTTATTTGATATCTTTTCTTTTAGAGGAAGAGTTCTTGCAGAGGTGGGAAAAAGAAAAGGGGGAAGGGTGTAGAGGGGCGAGTTGCTCTGCATATTCCAATTTGTGCTATAAAGGGACAATGAAAATGGAAAAAGTGGTTGGTATTCAACAAAGTAAAATGTAACTATCTGTATGAGCTTATACCTAACAATTCTGACAACCTATCCAGTTAACATAAAAGGTATTTTTTGTAATAGTTTGCATGTTCTGATTCTTTTCAGAGTTAGGTCCTTACCTAGGTTCAGATTTAAAATATTTTTGAACATAAACCTCATAAACTCATGTGTAAGAGTTTTATACATTTTGAGTTTTTTCTTTGGACCACCAGCATGGGCTCACTTTGGATGAAGATGTCGTACAATGAATTATTTCCTGAACCAAGGAAAATCAGCAGTAACCTAATTTCTGTTGCAGAAATCACTAGAGCAAAAACAATGCAAAGGCAATCTACCTTTGTTAGGGTCCATACATCAACTCCAATGGCACGGAATAAGATCCTCATTTGGGCGGTAATTCACTGCTATTTTACTAAACTTATGTAGCCAAATCTTCTAACTGTTCTTGGACATGAGCATTTTTGGCTGTGCTTAAAGTAGTTGCTTTCCCATAAAGCAAGTTAATATTTTCTACTTTCTAGAAAAGTAAATTGTTTTACTAAGAAAGAAACTTCTAATAATTTTTTGGTAAAATAATTAACTTACACACGACATGCTCATATTCAACCACACACATAGCTTCCCCCACCCCCAAACCACCCCCCCAAAAAAAAAAAATAAAAATAAAATAAAATAAAAAAAAAAGAAAGAAGCAAAAAAGAACTCAACGTTCTTGAAGTGGTTCAATATATTTTATTGTTTAATGAAGTAATCTTTGTGCCATATGCTGTTTTTTGATTGTTGCAGACATGTTTCTTTCGCCAGTTTGGCCGTTCTGTGGTGCGGGCTGATTACCTTTCACTCCGCAAGGGATTCATCACAGTACGTAATCATTGCTGCAATACTTGGACATTCTACTTCCTGGTTGTCTCTTAATTGGAATTACATGTAAACTTTGAAGCAACTATTTTCTGTTTGATAAAATCTTATATCCATTGAATCAAAGATAATTTGAAACATCATATCCAAGGCATAGGCAAAAGCAGTCATGATGTCTAAATGTGGATGGTTTTTGTTACTAAGCTATAGATGCTTAGCAATGACAAGGAGTCAAATTGTTCCAGATAAACATTTGAACTGACTCCTTATAAGTTTGAGAAACTATAGTTGTTGGACTGAAATTACCATCTGTTTGCAACCATATGCATGAATATTAGGTGTACCATGGGATATAAACTATAAAGTAAATATATTGGTGCTTTTTAGCTTTATATATTTCCTTTTTGTATAAGATTTCAAAATTTCCTCTGTTTTCATTAGCTCCACTCTCTCCACTCTCTGTAGAAAATATTTGATGATGACAGACAAGCTGGCTGCTGAGTTATATGAATGTGAATATGGCAGTTTTATGATAGCTTACTTCTCAGCTTTCTCGAAATCATGTTTCTGTTATGTGCAAGAAGCATTCTAGTTTAAATCAAATGCTAAAATATAATCTGAAAATTCACTACAACACGTATCTGAAAATTCATTACTTCACATAAATCACAAGATTTATTTGTATATTCATTGTTGTGGTAACACCATGATAAATTGCACTTCACATTTCTTGTTTCTTGTATGGCAGAACCACAACCTTACTGCAAAATATGATTTTCACAGCTATGTGATTCGCTCCATGGAAGAAGAATTTCAACGTATAGTTGGTGTTAGGTAAGCAAAAATACCATTTAGAATATCATGTGAATATTTTAAACAATAATCAAAACATGCGAGTAAGGATTTCTATTTATCAGTAAAAGCTTTTCTGACATTCCTCTGTTTGTCGACTGTTACAGTGCTCCACTCTGGGGATTTGTTGTAGCTTTTATGCTGTTCAATGTAAAAGGCGTGTGCTCTTCCGATCTTGAAAGTTCTAGTTTCTTGCTTTTTTTAATTTTGTCTGCAAAAGTTTGTTTTCCAGAAGCTAATTGCACTTTGTGTAACTTGCAGGATCTAATCTCTACTTCTGGATTGCACTTATTCCCATCCTTGTAAGTTATCCTAGTTGAACCATATACTATACCATTATGTGCCAGCTGAAATGCACAAATCTTCTGTTCAGCATACAAAGATTACTTGGTGATGAATAGGAAAAGATATGGAAATAAATCTGTTGAATATAGAAAGAAATGAGAAGAGATGCTGAGAAAGGGTACTGGTGAGAGCTGAAGGTAGAGAAAATAAGCTGATGCGTAAACATTTGTGCAATGCCCAAATTCTATGCGGTTAGATAACACAAGATAAAGTGTTACAGAAGTTGATTGAAATGAACTAAAATTGCAGGGCAAATTTGTAAAAAAAGATAATACGACAAAATGGTTCTGCATTGCAATAATTTTGTGACTTTCACCGTAATAATGAAAAGAAAACTGGCCTTCTCAACAAGATTATTCCACCTCTTTTAAATATTGATGCCTAGTCTCTATCTGCAGCTCGTACTATTTGTGGGTGCAAAACTGCAACATGTTATTGCAACCTTGGCATTGGAGAGTGCGGGAATAAGTGGTTTTCTGGGTGCACCAAAGTTTAAACTCCGAGATGAGTTGTTTTGGTTTAATAAGCCGGAATTACTATTGTCCTTGATCCATTTTATCCTTTTCCAGGTTGGTCGGTAATTCAAGTCGGAGTTTATTTTTGCTTTGCGAAGTGTATTCTTACTGATGATATTTTTTGCATGTTCAATGCGCAGAATGCATTTGAGCTTGCTTCTTTCTTTTGGTTCTGGGTACTCACTTGTCCCTTCCTCGATACGTTTTTGGAATGAACTTCGTTCTACCTCTTTTTAATAACTTGTAGGCGGGATTAGAATGGTAAGAATTTTACGATTTCCAGCTCTGATAAAGGCATGCTTTTCTATTGCAGTGGCAGTTTGGGTACAACTCATGCTTCATAAAGAACCACTTGCTGTTGTATCTACGACTGATTATTGGGTATGCACATTTTTTAACTGTTCTTTATTTTCCATGTAATAATTTGCAAAATAAGTGGTGTTGGGTTTAATAAACGATAACCAGATACTGAAGTATTATGTCTTATGTAGGTTTGCTGGACAGTTCTTATGCAGCTATAGCACCTTGCCACTTTATGCACTGGTTACTCAGGTACATTAACAAAACTCTGAGTATTTAACTGAAGTTGAAAGTCGCATTGATTAGTACATTAAAATGTGCTGATTTTAAGATTCCTTGTGATAATGCAAGTGCCTGTTTGGTAGGTGGATGCGACAGTTTCAATATCTTGTTTATTGATCATATTTTCTAGGCTTTTTTTGACCGTATATCTTGTTTATTGATCATATTTTCTAGTCTTTTTTCGACCGTACTAAGCATGCTTGGCACGTTGGACTGTCCAATACTAAAGATGCACCATTATTGTCTTTCATCTAACTAGATGGGTACGAACTACAAGGCAGCCCTGATTCCACAAGGAATACGAGAAACAATCCACGGATGGAAAAAAGCAGCCAAGAAAAGAAGAAAACACGGGTTCACTGATGATTCAACTATCCACACTGACACGAGTACAGTATTATCAGTCGAGGAATATGATCGCCATTATCTGGATAGTCCTCGAGCAATCCCTCAAACAGCAACAGAGATCGAGTTGCAGCAACAAGTAGTTGATATCAGTGATCATTCTGTAGTTGCTAACGAGACTTCTAGCAGGATTGGTACGCCTCTACTTCGACCCTCTGCTTCTGTTTCTGAATCAAATCCTTCAAGAATTCAGCCAGAAACAGTTATGAGATCTTTCACGATGCCTGCAAGAAGAGAGTAGGAACAAAACTTACAATGATGCCATAAGAAGTCAGGAACAGAAATCAAATTTTAGTGTACTCGACGCTCTTCCGATCTTAATAGTTTTGCAGGTTTTAGTTGGGTAGCATACATGTATGTTATAGATGAAAACAGATATTTAACATGTGAATTCTGTTGCATCAGAAAATTTTAAAAGACGGAAGGCGAAATTGTAGCATGGTTTTGCAGGATTTATAGTTAGCCAAGCCCACTTGAAAAACTCTTATATCCGTATAATTTCACATATTTTTGTTTGAGATCGGAAGAGCGTCCTTCAAATTATATATATTCATGTTATGTTCTGTTTAAATTGCTAGTCCTTGTAAGATGGTGCAAGGAGCAAATTTATGGTAATTTAAAGAACATATCTCATCCTCGGTGACATCAAGAACCGATGTGTGGCTTCATGAAGCCCAATTTTTATTTCTAAATTGAGGTTTTTGGATAGGGGAAAGATGACAAATACCAATGTATTTTTATTTTTTTTTAAACCCATTTTCAAAATAAGGTGCATTATACCTCGACTCTAACGCGAACTTGTTTGGGGGCCTTTCCACCAATGGTCCTGGGTGATGATTGCTTCGAAGTGGCGTTCGGTTTCAAGGTACCCAGTGAATCTGGAATTATAAGTCGCCTTCAGTTCTGTTAACCCTTTGAACCTCACATCAGCTACAAAAACGACACATGTCAAAGCTAGTGCCCAAGTGGTATTAGGGATCACTTTTAAAACCATAAAGCCTATGAGACCAAGGTTTAAGGATCCATCTCCAAGGGGTGCAATTCCCTTAAAGGGAATTTACGAAACTTTGGAGGATCACCCACAGGCCACAAGAGCGTGGTCTCCAAAAAGGAGAAAATCATCATGTTGGACATCGTCTGATAAGAAAAGACGCGTCAACATTACTCAATATTCATACAATTATCTATAGATTAGCAAATTAGTGCGCACAAGATGATGAGACAATATGTAAATTATCATTTTATCGATGATCAATCAGCATTTTGTTAACAGTTCCAAGAATTCTTAAGCAAAACTGATCAAGAAACCAATGAATCAATGAATGGGCAACTCAGAAATAAGCTCAGTTCATAGATATGATTCCTCAGCAAGTCGGAATTACAGAAATATTAAGAGATGAGAAAAGAACAAACTAGAAGACGAGAATAAATTTCATTTTTGAAATTATGAAAAGGTCCTAACTGGCTTCTCTCTCATCCTACGTCTCTTTAAATAGTGTTAACTAAAAGCGTGTGCAGAGTTTTACAACTTATGAAGTGAAGTGCAAAAAACAAAGCGATGGGGTCACGGTTCATCTTAATTTAAATTTAGTTGACCATTGCACGTTTCTTCCTCCGGCTTCTCTGCTCTTTTCCTTTCCAGGTGCCTGCAGATCCTTGTGACTGACCCGTTTTCGTGTAAATGGTTTTATGAACCATGATGTAAATACTAAATATAACATAATATTCGAACAAATCAATTAAATTGAGTTCTTTACATAAAAATCACTCTTTCTAAAAATATTTTCTAAAATACTCTTACACTAAAAGTATAAGATGGTTTTTTTTGTAAAATGGTTTTTTCTATTTCCAAACTATCCTAAACAAATTTTAATTAAAATTTAATTCTTTATTAATTATTATTTTTTATAAATTATAATTATAATAATAATTACTTAAAGTATAAAATTTTTCAATAAAAAAATAGTCATCTTTATGTACCGCCGACAACATTTACAACTTGGACCAACGTCAACTATCGACAACGCCACGCCACAAAGGCACAAACACAGTAACAATATTTCCATTTGTAAATAAATATTACCACTCGAAAAAATATCAAAAATATGTGTTTTTAGTGTGGTCAACCACAATTTAAAAAAAATTTCATAACAATTAGATGGTAACAAGTCTGATTAAATAGTAACAAAATAATAAAAAAAAGGTAAATAACGGAACGAGAATGGTAACATAGGAAATTAAAAAAAAAAAAGAATAAGAAAAACAACTAGTACATGGTAACAATCCTGATAATGGTAACAAAATGATATTTAAAAAAAAAGAGATAAAATTTTCACAGAGCCACCAGCTGGAAATTTTCACAGATCCACCGCTCATAACAAAATGATAACAAAAAAAGAAGAGATAAAATTTTCAGAGAATGGTTACAACTGATAACAAAATGGTAACAACTGTTCCGGCGACGCCACGGCTAGAAATTTTCACAGACCCAAGTTTGAAAATTAAAAAAAAATGAAAACATAGATCCAACTGTTTCGGCAACGCCACTGCAGTGGTGGTGGAACGATCAGCGCCCATTAACAAGGTTCGGGTTGCAGAGTATATAGAATTCGATGGAAGGTTTTTCTCTCTACATTTCCTCATTAATGAACATAAAAATTGATCAAATGATTGTCGCACCCTGAGATCTCATTTTCAGTTGAAAATTTGAAGCTTTAATGATATGAAAGTTCAAAATTTTGAACTCAAAACTAAGTTCAATGGCCCTAAATGAACCTCTTTTATCACCTCCATCATCACCATCTTCAAAATGAGTCCTCGCAGCTTCTGTCCAGCGCCATGTCGTCGCCAACTGCTATGTCCAACGTCAGGCATAATTTTCTACTCTCTGAATCGGCGCAGCAAGATTGGCCCGAGAATAAGGAGATCAGTAGAAACAGCACTGGAAGGGAGTTCATATTTCAGCAGAGAAGACCGGCGGGTTTATTGATGTGGCAGCAGGCTGGGTTCACAATTCCGGCGGGGTTGAGTTCGGCTAGCTCGCTTCATTCCCCGAGGTTTATCCAGTTGGTTCAGGTTGTGGTGGAGTGGCGGCGACTACTGCAGGTTTGTGGTGGTGAGGCGTCGCGGCGACGGCGGCATCGGGGTAGAGAGGGGTTATGGCGTTTGAGACATCTATGGTTTTTTTTATATATGTATACATATATAGATATTTATATACAAACACATACCTCTATATATATATATATAAGGTAAAGAAATAAATCAATATTAAAATTAATTACAAATGATTTACTAAAATAATAAAATAGTAAAATAAAATAAAATGATCTATTAAAATAAAATAATCAGTGGTATGAAAGTAATACAATATGGTATAAAAGCAAATAGTTTATTATGATGGTGTAAAAATAAAAGGACTAAAAAAAAGGGTAGAATGTTTAATTTCCTCTAAAAACAATAACCAACATTAAGTGGATCATTCCTAGATATAAGTGATAGTTTTAAGACTATTTTTATAGAAAAAATGAGATGTTCTGTTTTTGGAGATAAGCCTGAGAGAACCGACCTGGGACAGAACAAATCCACAAACAAAACAAAGAACCCCCACATACACATCTTTTTAGGAATGTTCAAGTACTAAACATCTAGTGTCGTAACTACACCAAACAGTAATGTGATATAATATCAACACATCATGTCATCTTTAAATCAAAAAGAAAAAGAAAACTTCAGTGCTCCAAAAGCACTAAATGCTCAGTGCTCTTGATCAATAAATTATCCAAATGTGGGCGTTGGGACCTAAATTAAATAACAAATTAAGATCCCAAAACTCACATATAAGTTCTTGATTGGTCCGGTGCTCTAGAAGCGCTGAAGGTTCTCTCAAATCATATTAACAGTTAATATTATATCACATCATATCAAAGAAAAGTGTCCTAGCATTAAGATTTCCCTATGTACTCATTCTCAACTCCTGATGGACATTAACCAGTTACCGCTTGACCAGAGGCTTTTCTTTTATAGCTTTGACTAAGTGGTCGGGGATTTTAATGCTATTGATATAAATGTTATAGAGGAAGGTCCTTCAACTTAACCTTCCTCTTCTCTATGGTTCTCCCTTGTTGGTTCCATGTCATCCTTTTTTTCGGCTTGTTTTGAATTTAGTTCCAAGCTGCTTAATCTTAAGAGGTCTTGGCCTAGTCCCCGTCTCATGTACTCATTTTCATTTTACTAATAAATTTCAACTTCAATTTAAATAAAAAAAATCTCACATCAACACATCCGGTGATTGAACATTTGTGCACCTTTTCCTAAAGCCAGTGTCTTTACCATTTAGTACATCTTTTGACGATTCAGAGAGTTTCTCTGTTTCTCATTCAGATCAACTGTTTAAAAAAGTTAGAAACACGAATCTCTTAAGAGCCTTCCATTCTTCCATGGAACCAAAGCATTGACGAACTACGCTATTTACCATTTCATTAAGTATCACGATGACTTCTATTTTATCCATAAGACTTGGCACAGGCGAACTTCAAGCATCAGTTGCAACTATTTATAACAGCAAAGAGTTCACATTGGTACTCCAAAATTCCAAAAGGCTTCCCTTTAGCAACTATCACATATACAACAGGGGGATCATATGATATATATCAGATAGTAAGCCATAACGAAACTAAAGACATAACAATACATCAGAAATTTGAGTTACAGTATGCTAATTCCGGACGTGAAAAAACATCATGGCTAATTAGGAAATGATCATTGAGTAAGCCTTTGCATCTCATTCTGATCACTCAAAGTCTCCATAAGAAGGGGAGGTGCATATTGAGCAGTTCCTTGATGTTCGTCCGAGTCTTGGCAAAATGAAAGAATGATAGTATCGATAGACATCTCCACGACTCCAAAGAAGAGAGTGGCAACTATGTATCCAAGAATCCAACATGCCTGTTAAAAGGATAAAAAGACCTTTTCATTCATGCTGTTCACAGATTACAGGATAATTTTTCAGATAGGGGCATAGTCGAGATATATTAGAATGAATAATAAATATGTGAAAAACAACATTAGAAGAAGCCAGTAGTCGCATGTTTGGCTAAGCTTAATAATTTTCTTATGAGTAAACAGAATGCGGGTTTTATATTTTTCAGAGCTATGATTAACCCTTGACATTAATTGCCTAGGCAAACTAGTCCCAAGAAAAAGTTTTGGATTGCATTTTTTTGTGGAAAAATTCTTCACTTCATAGTGTTA
The DNA here is from genome assembly GCA_963692815.1 of Nyctanthes arbor-tristis. Classification (NCBI taxonomy): domain Eukaryota; kingdom Viridiplantae; phylum Streptophyta; class Magnoliopsida; order Lamiales; family Oleaceae; genus Nyctanthes; species Nyctanthes arbor-tristis. The sequence goes on from CAVNYN010271260.1 coordinate 57,749, forward strand.
AAATGGCATACCAGACTGGAAAGAGCGGGGAAGAGATCTTGTTGTGTGCAGATTTATATCTGTGGGTATCCAACATTAGGAAAGCGAAAAGGGCACTCATAAGGCTCACACAGAGCTTCCCCAGAAAGAGGATCACATCTCCAAGAACATTCACCTTCCCAATCCGAAGAATGTTACTTATGATCAATTCTGTAGCAATCTCAGAAGCTTTAAAGAAGCATTTGCCTGTTATTGCAATCTGCAACAAAAGTTACATGCTGTTAGAGAGAGAGAGAGAGAGAGAGAGAGAGTGCAAATGCAAATTCTGTTTCAGAGACTTCTCAAAGAACAGCATACTCAGCATTCTAGATTGAATGACCTGAACACTGCCGTTATTATGTGATGGAAGTAGTCAAGTAGCATCTTCAGAAAGCTCTTTTCTTTTCTAAATAAAACAGAAACTTCTGTCCTAAGCAAACATCACCAAAATTTACTTAATGAGGGGATAATGTTAATGTCAGGGTGGTAAGTTTTCATTTATTTTCTGTGCATTATCTTTCCTGTTTCCGGACCTGGGTACTCTTAATCCCCCAAAGTCGTGACCAATGATGGGCACCAAACACTCCACCACACTGTTGAAAAAACACACACACACACACAGACTCACCAAATCGTCTCCAATAGCCTCTTTAATTTAATATTTTAACATAGAGAGTGGTCTACCTCTCCAGATCTAGAGAGCCAAACTCCCTCTCTATAATTAAATCAACACAAGTTCAAATGCCTCATTCTTGTACTATATAAATTATACTTGATTTGATTAGTAATTGATAAGAAATTCCACTTGGAAAAGGTAAAATGAAGAACTAAAATAGAGAGCATTTTTGGTGTGTGTGAAAAACTGTATTATCTAAATTTGAAGATGATCTCTGTTTTATCCAAGATGCTCTTTATTATTAAAGAGTCTTTGTAGATGCTCTTATAGAATTGTATAGACCTTGAGTTGTGGGAAAGTCAGTTTTGGGAATGATAATGATAACCATATTATATCAGAATGAGTGTACGTACCCATTAGAAATAGCATTCCAACCTAAGATCTAACAGCTTAAGCTAGTAGATAGGGCCACAACTATATCGTTAAGTAAGTCTTCTACCAGCCTCCAGACGTGGGAATTTATTTTAATCCTTCAGTCCTAACATGTGAACAATTCATTTTAAATGGGTGTCAGCAAGAGTTGAATGAGATGAAATGCGAACATTTTAAGTCAAGATGGGCTTTGCGTTCAAGTCTCATTGGCACACATTTCAATAGAAATGATTAGCATTGAAGGCAATATTTGAATGTATATATTGCCTTTCTAAAAGCTTTAGCTTTTGTATAAAGTGGTTCACTAATCCAGTACAAGACAGTGACACTGCGTGGGAACTTCAAGGTGAGCTTAGCGCAAATATAATGCCAAATGCCATCTTAATTTAAAATAAAATACTACGGACTCACCATGATGTAAGCGTTACGGTTCACAGATTTGATGGTCCAGCTAATACACCTCAAGCAACCCTGTGAAGAGTTATATACCATCTTGCCAAGCCAGCTTCCAGGCATAGACTCTCAAGTTTAAGCCTGCGGCGAAATGCTTCAAGTAGAAACCGAATTGATTCAACAAACGATACAATCAGTGAACCAAGTGCGACAGATCCAAGACTATAACGTATAAGCCGCTTCATTGAAGCAAAAACTGGAAGGAAGGGGATCTCCGGCTGCATTGACACACAATGCAGATTTATTATGAGAAAGAAGTGAGAAAAGTCTACAGAGCATAACAAATACTGATAAATTCTAATTCCACATAAAGCAGCTGAACAAGATTTGAAGCATGAATAAGCCACTCCATATTGTCAAAAAAATAACTTTAAAACTATATTATTGTCAAGTGGCTTACCGATGTCTCCCCTCGAGCCCAATAATATGAAGCAACAGAACCAGCAAGCACAGTTGAAGAGCATGCTATGAAAAATTGGGTGGCCCAATAGCCACCAAATAGGTGGAAAATAATTGCTGCGGCAATATGATTAGTGTAGTGGAGCCTATAACCACAGCATTGGTCACAGCTCACCCTTTTCGCTTTGAGATCATAGGCGCAGCAATTAGCACTGCAGTCATTCTGAAGCACTGTGCCAGAACTAAAAAGATGGAGAGCAGCTGAAATCCAGAACATAAAAAAAACTGCAAGTATGAAATATGGTATAACTGGGAAAAATATTAATGCCTGGACTTCTCCAATGACCTTTGCAGCGACCTAGGGTATAAATTTCAACTGATTAGAACAGTTTTTGAATAAACAAAAGGAGAAAGAGATGCACGCTATTCCAAGATAAACAAAACAGTTGAAAAACTACATAAGCAGGGAAACGTCAAACTTATTTCGTTCTTGGTAATGAAGCAATCACGTGATTAGGTCAGATAATATAAAACATTTTAATTTTTGTTTCTTCCTTAAAACATTATTCACTGTAGAATTCACTCAAGCAAACATGCCATAACTATGTCGGATATTTATTTCGAAATCATGCCTTGAGGACGGATGTTGCCATAAGGATCCGACGGACTATTGCAATAGATGATAGGAAAGAAACAATCATCACAGCGGTCATGACAACGGCGGCCAGGTGAAGATGACCTATTTCCTGGACAATGCATAATCTACGTCAAAATAACAGTATCAGGTAATTTATCAAGGCAATGACAACATTGTTAATTCAGGATCTCACCCTTGCAGATACATGATAATATGGGTCATGTTCACCAATGATTGGAGAGATGGAATCATTCCCAATCCATCCGGCTAAAGAGCACGGAAAAAAGCAATCAGTTACGTAGTTTTGAATCTAGCAGTCAACATAAATTCAAGCTCATATAAAAGTAATTAGGAAAATGAATTTGAAATTGCACTTTAACTATGACAATTGCAAAATCCTAACAGCACCACCACCAAAATGCCTATCAAAGCTGCTCAAAGGGCTACAAGTAATAGTATCTCTTCTACAGAAAGATCTCATGCGTAGCAAAGAAAACTGACGGAAAGCATTAAAAAATGTTTTCAGTAATGCAAAACACTTTTGAGTTCACAGAGTGAATATCATGTTATATATAGTTATTATCTTCGCTATGAACGATCAGCAATTTCCTAATATATTGGTTGCAGACTATGAAGGACTCGAATTAGAAGTACAATGACCCCCCCCCCAACTGAACAATGCCCTCTAACCGTTCAAATTTTACCTAATTAACATAAGGAATTTGATATGCCAGCATCTAAAATACTCCAATTAGATAAATCCCGAAAAGCCACTAAAAAGAACTTGAGAAGATGTCCTGACCTTTCAAGTAATAGAGCATTGTCACTGATAGTATAAGAATATTAAAAAGAACAACAGTTATCCATGGCATTCCAGCAACAAAATGGCGGATCATCAAAAGCCAGATAATTGATAAGAATAGTGGTACAAGTGCTCCACAAACAAGCAATACAGGCCACGCTTTTCCAACATCAGCCACATACCTCTGCAAAACAAAACAGAAAAGACAAGTTTTCAGTATGCAAAACACTTAGTCCAATGATAAAGGATAAGCAATTTATTACATAACAACAATCTTTATAGCGTTCCAAGCAGTCTCTAATTTGTAGTTAGATAACCAAAATGTTGGAAATTATACTACCACCTCCGTCCCAAAAAGATAGTCCTAATCCTTTTTTCACATAGATTAAGAGAAGTTCATTTAATGGCATTGAAAAAGTAAAATATTATAGCCTTTCATTTACTAATTATTCCACTTTAATAATTCTATTTTTTTAATGACTATACACATTGAATAGGAGCATATAAGAGAACTAATATTTCAACTATTTTTTAAAAAGGAAACTTAACCATGTTTTGCGATGGACGAAAAAGGAAAACTGGACCATTTTTTTGGGACGGAGGTAGTATCCTTTATATTGTTCGTAAATATGCACAAATATCTTACCGAACATCAGCATCGCAGAATGATACCAATTGCCAAGCATTCTATGGTTTTTCCAAGGTATGAAATTCACATATAGTGTGCTCCAAACCGAATGGATGAAACATGTAGGATTTTCTAATGATGGGAACGCAAGACTTGCATATTCAAATATTATTGAATGCCAATTTCTTGTACATGATAGCAGGCTTTGGAATTCATAGACATCCATTCTACCTTTAGAACTGCAGACCGAGAGTTAATGGTTCTGTGGATGGCTTTGTCAACTGCAATGTTCTCTATAACAGTAACTCCACCCATCTGCTGCCAGTGCCTCAAAGACACATTCGACGCACGAGCAATAAGCTGGCAGGTCCAGTATACTGACATGATGAAGTTAACATATATTAACAAATAAATGCTGTCATAAACAATTTGTGCACTTCTGGGTAAGTACTAAGCAAGATAGACACTGTTATACACAAAATTTAAATTTTATTTTCCTTCTTTTAACATTAGCAACGATATGTAATCCTCCCTACCAAACCCACAACCTAGCAGTAAAACTGAAGGAATAGAATGAGTGGTTAAGCAAAAATAACCTGTAACATGGAACCTAGTTTCTCCTCATTATTGATAATTTTTCGTGCAAACAGTCAATTCTAGGAATCATAATTACCATTAACACTGGGAAATATAACTGGATAACAAGGACCCTGAAGCTGGAGAGAAGTGTTTCTAAGCTCAGGAGTAAGGTCCGCAAAATAATCATAGTTTCTATCAATCCAGTCATCAACTGAGATATGAATATCTCCTTCTGGATAATCACAGACCCAATTGAGTGAATCTTCTGATGGAATGGGACAATCCATTAAGCAAATACTTCGGGCATTGGAAATATGAAATTTGCTGTCCTTTAAACCACTTTGGTAAACCTGATTAGGGTTCAACCAATATCTGAGTTCCAATTCGCGGAGATTCGGATTGGCATGTCTGTCACCGCACACATTCCCTTTATAGTCCAGTCCAAAATTTAGCCTATTAAACCATAGCATACAAGTAAAAACAATTATAAGCGAACGAAAAGAGCAGATAATTAATTCAGGAGAAAGAAAGGAAAAGCATGAAACAAAATTTATGATATTCAAGAAAAACCCATAATCGAAAGTAGAATATACGTTCTAAATGGACCAAGAATTGTTTAGCTTTTCTTGTCGTCCACTAACATTTACTCCTAACTTGTCAATTACATGAGGCGCAGTGTCAAATGAAACTTCCTCAAAATGGTAAAGAACAAATTGACACCGAATCTCTGGCATAGATTTGACAAAATCCACATAATTCAAAGATATAAACGACCAATCTGCAGTCCCTTCCTTCAATTTCTGGGAAAAGCATCCTTTGAAGATTGGACAGCTAGAAAAAATTGCCTCAACTGCCCAAAAAAGCCCACAAAACCCTCAAGTATACAGATTCATGTTTTATTCAAGAAAAAAAATGGACTCCATTTTTCTTAGAATGTATAAGGAGAAAATAAACAGATCAGAAGTGCCAAAAGTAAAGCAGACCATTTAGGGAATCTTTAAAATGGAAAGAAGCTACCAAAGGTGAGTTACCTGCATCTTCAAGAACAAAAGAATTGTCGGATTTGTGCCTTGAACATATACAAATGAAGCCAATAGACGTTTAAACTGCAATGAAGATACTATTAGAGACCAAGAAGTACATTAATCAAGTAGGATTGAAACCTTTATTAGAGCAGAAACCAAATCAAGGAATGACCACAATGAATGCAATTCTCTGGACACCGAACCAAATCAAGGAATAAAATGGAATAGAAGTAGCAACTATTCAGAGGAAAGATATAAAGGAATAGAGGTTGCATGATTCTGTTAACCTAGAGAAGTAGAAAACATCATCAGAATTTCAACCGCATTACTTTTTTAACAAATATTGATCTGAACACCAAAGACAAAAATGATGCTGCTTCAAGTTGCAATTATTGTTAAATGGATTTAGCTAGAGATGAATAACAAACTTCACTATAGCAATGACTCATTTAGTTGTCAGTGTATGTGTTGCTCGACTGATTTATAATGCCACTACTCTAACCAAAAAAAAAAAGAACAATTTAGAATCATTATGTTTGCAATCGAAAACTTCATGGAGAACCCACAAACCTCTGTAATTCTTCTAGTAGTGTGCTCCAATGGGAATGTTGGAGGGTTTTCTAAGAAATAGGAGGAACAACATGGTGGTTATGCCAATTTTGAAATTTGAAGAATATTATAAGAGAAGTGAAATCTTAGAGAACACATACAGAAGTAGATAACATGGAATAGCTATCACCTGGGGCTAGCTGGGGAACATTTTTACTTCATTTTGCATGAAATGGACTCTAAACACTGCAGGGAAAAAAGAAAAAATATGAAGTTAGGAGTTAAGGTCAAATTCATATAAAAGTAACAAACAACAAATATAGGATTTGGAAGCCAACGTAAGGTAGCAAATCATTCCATCCATCTACTACAACCCAAAAATGAGTGTTCCATTCACACTTATTCCAGCAACCTGCAAAATTCAACAAAATGCTGAGAATTTATGCTTGCAAGCAGCAAGAATCGGATGAAATTTCCCTAAGATATCAGGAAAACAGGAAAATTGATTTAGAAAGGATCAAGAATAACCACAAACGATTCGGTTTGCCAAAGTCGTGAAAATGAGGGACTTCAAGTAGTAAAGAATTGGATAAAATTGCCTTAAGATATTAAAAATCTGGAAAATAGATTCATAGGAGATCAAATCAAAGGAAAAATTGGATAAGAATCAATTAAAAACTACGTGATTTAGGGATCGGGAGATTCATTTGAGTTGAAAGGGACGCCGGAGATTGAGTGCTAGAAACACAGCACGCAAATACGATTAGGTCTCTCACCGAAGATTAACCAAAACACAGTTCTCTGACCTTTCTGATTTAAGCCAATTGAAATTAGAGAAAATGGGGATAGCCGAGAATCAGAGAAAATGAGGATAGCCAAGATCATTTTCACTGGATTTGAAAAAACCACTGGCTGACGAACAAAGAATTAATACAAATTGAAGTTTTTGTTATCCAAATCTGGCTTCTTCAAGATGGAGGATTTGCACGAAGGAGCAGAAAATGTGCCGTAAACAAAGGAGCAGTGATTTGGGGAATAGGCGGAAGAATTTGTGTAAATTAAAAGAAAATAATGATTAAAATATAAAAAGGGAAATGTAAAATGTAACAAATTAATTAAACTGATTAAAAAAAAAAGGAAATCAATGGTTAAGATAAGTGGATAAAAACCAAGGGCCACGATCATAATTCCAGATTTAGCAGGTGAGTTTGGGCCCAAAAAAAAAGGAAACTATCATCTCTTTAAGTATATAAAGATTGAAAAAACCACTAATTGACGAACAAAGAATTAATACAAATTCAAGTTTCTGTTATCCAAATCCGGCTTCTTCAAGATGGAGGATTTGGATGAAGGAGCAGAAAATGTGTCGTAAACAAAGGAGCAGTAATTTGGGGAATAGGCGAAAGAATTGGTATAAATTAAAAGAAAATAATGATTAAAATATAAAAAAGGAAATGTAAAATGTAACAAATTAATTTAACTGATTTAAAAAAAAAAAGAAATCAATGACTAAGATAAGTGGATAAAAACCAAGGGCCATGATCATATTTCCAGATTTAGCAAGTGAGTTTGGGCCGAAAAAAAGAGGAAACTATCCTCTCTTTAAGTATATATAGATTACATGCCTTCAAATGTTAAAGAGCAAATTCCTATTGGAGATACTCTCCAATAGTTGTTTCCTCGAAAGGAAAGATGCCTTAAAATGTGGTCTCTTAGAAGAAAATTAAAACAATCGTGATGAAGTGTTGTTGCTCATTTCTAGAAAAAACTAGAAAACTAAAAGATCTGGAAATAAGTAGATCTGCATGGCACTAAATAATTTCTAGAAATGTTGTTGAATTAGTTGGGAAAATTCTAGGCCTTAAATTTGATCCACAACTTTTGTATGAAGTCGGTGATGTCACCGACACTACATGCCTAGCTTGTAAGATATATATGAAAAATTTGAATGAAATTTTGAATGAAAATTTGCTCCAACCAAATACTAAAAACTTTCCATTTCTCTAATCCTCAACTTATCCCAATTCCCATACTCTAATTACTATTACATTAATACTAAAAAAACCAACATGTGATATCAAAGCCTCGTTCGAAAATCATCAGGCATAACTATAGCGAACGCATTCTGCACATCAATTCCAATTCCTACCTTCCAAGGTGACAACTATGACTATTCAGCGATCAAAATGAAGACATACTTTTGTGCTCAAATTTTGTGGCATATTGTTAGTACTGGGTATACCACCCCAGATAATATTTCCACCTTAGCTGCAGCATAAAAGAAGGAATTTGAAGAAAATCAGCATAAGGATGCTATGGCGCTCCTTGCTCTGCAAACGAGTTTGACAGAAGAATATTTTCCAATAATTATAGGGTGTGAAAGTGCTAAAGAAGCGTGGAATATGTTGCAGGAGGAGTTCAAGGGAAGCGATAAGGTACGTACTTGCAAACCCCAAACTTTAAGAAGGAAATTTGAAAATCTAAAAATGAAAGATTTTGAGACTGCAAAACAGTATTATTCTAGGATTGACGAAGTAGTTAGCCAACTAAGATCCTATGGAGAAGAAGTTTCTGAAAAGAAAATTGTTGGAAAAATATTAATTACTTGCACAGAAAAATATGATCGAATTATTGCAGCTATCGAAGAGTCAAAGGATATAGAAAAATTAACAGCTGCAGAATTAGAGCTTGTTTGATGCTCTTTATTTATCAAAATATGGGGAATTTATAATGAGGAGAGAGGTAGAATATGTATTGAGAATGTAAAAAGTTTTAAAATATGTGGTTGCAATTGAATAGTTATCAAATTAAATGTCAAATCAGTGGTAGGTAAAATTATAAATTGGTAAAATAAAGAACATCAAACAAGCTCTTAATAGGATCACTAGAGGATCATGAACAAAGATTAGAAAGGCAACAAGAAGTTGAATTGGAAAATGCCTTTCAAGTTAAGATAAACATGTAGTCTCATAAATTTAAAGAAATTGAGAAGAATTTCAAAGAATATCCTAGAAATAGAAATGAAGATGAAAATGATGATAGTGATGGCAAATTTCCTCCATGTGGGATTTGCAAAAAAAGAAGCAATTTGGAGAAAGATTGTTGGCATAAATGCAAAGATCAGTGCAGATATTGCAAAAGATTTGGACATAAAGAAAAATATTGTCGTTACAAAAAGAATCATCAAGCAAATTTTTCTGAAGAAAAAGACTCAGGGGGACTTCTTTTCTATGCCTCTTGCAAAGATACTATAAAAGAAAAGTAGGATACTTGGTATATAGACAGTGGCTATGATAATTATATGACAAAATATGAAAATATTTTTTGCAACCTGGAAAAAAAAAACAAAAATAAAGATTGGGGATGGTGATTTTGTTGAACCAATAGTAAAGGTACTATTTCCATTGAAACAAAAAAAGGAAAAAGATATATCAAGGATGTGATGTTGGTCCCAAGTATAGGCCAAAATCTCTTAAGTGTTGGTCAAATGATGGAAAGAGAATATGCAATACACTTTGAAGGGTACTATTACACAATATATGACAAATACGATAAATCTCTCATGATTGCAAAAATGAATAAGGAAAATCGTTCCTATTCAACTAAAATATTCTATTGGAGATACACGCTACAATTGGGAGAAAAGCCAAGTTGAAAGGAAAAATCTCAACATGCTGACATTCCCAATAGAACAAGAGGATAAGGCCAGGGAGGAGGCTGCAAGTGAAGAACACATAGTCTTGCCATATCAAACAAAGACAAGAAGATGTCTTGGAGGACCATCAGAAGAGTCCACACCTAGAAAGACTAGAAGATTATCAGACATCTACAACACATTCAATCTGACGATTATTGAGTCAAAAAAGCTATATGGAAATATCAAGGCGACCAGACATGTGTGAACAACAAAAAGAAATTACAGGAATCTATTGCGACAAGAAGCAGGAGCAAACAAAGTGATAGGGCTCAGGCAGGGCAGAGCTAAAAATCAATATTTTCACAAAGAAAGTTTCACAACCAAAGTTCGCAACACTACAGGACATGATTGGAGTTATCAAAATGAGCACCAAAGAGGAGTGATGAAGTGTTGTTCGCTCATTTCTAGAAAAAACTAGAAGACTAAAAGATCTAGAAATAAGTAGATCTACATGGCACTAAATAATTTCTAGAAATGTTGCTGAATTAGTTGGGAAAATTCTAGGCCTTAAATTTGATCCACAACTTTTGTATGAAGTCGGTGATGTTACCAACACTACATGCCTATAAATAGGCCTTAATAGCTTGTAAGATATATATGAAAATTTTGAATGAAATTTTGAATGAAAAGTTTCTCCAACCAAATACTAAAAACTTTCCATTTCTCTAATCCTCTGCTTATCCCAATTCCTATACTCTAATTACTATTACACTAATACTAAAAAACCAATAAAAATGACATCAAAGCTATTGCTTTAAACAACAAACAAAAGAGTCCTCAATTAATGGATAATGAAAAGTATAAACTAATAATCAATGCATCAATGAACGGAATTTGTAAAAACAAAGTTGTCGAAGAATACGAAATAGGATGAAAGCGTGCAACCTAAAATTCTTCCTTTATCTTTCCTCCTACCTGACTCATCCTTAATGTGATTCAAAGTCTCAAACTTCATTCGCATAGTGACTAGAAGTCAAAAGCAAACAAATTATTCGGTTTTATGCTATCTTTCACTCTGCAAACGGTGGCAATCTTCTTGAAACAAACACATACTTCAAAATCAACCAGAAACTTTTAGATGAGCTAAGATCCATGTCAAGCCAATGTTTTCTAGTTGAGTTGAAATGAAAAGGAAAACACGGCGTCCTCTAAACTCATTGAACCAAATTTCAGCTATAGCTAGATCATTAAAACAAGTAAAAAAAGAAAAAAAGAATTAATAATTATTGACATCGGCTGATTGAATGAAGGAACAGAACATCAAAGAAAAGAAAACACACTGGAAACTTCAATGAGGCAAGAATACAGATCAAAGTGTATGATCTAAATGTTGATACACATACCTGAAAAATTTTACTGCCTTTATGGACCGATTTCAGTAGCTTAAGAACCAAGTCAAAAGCAATTCTCAGTAAGTCAAGCCCTTTAACAACATTGCTTTTGAAATCTTCTTCTTCACAGTTCCTCAATTCCCATTGTCATGACAATCTAAGATTATTTAAAGACATACACAAATTGCAATTAACATGACAACTAACTGCAGTATATGTATGATTTTAGACCATTATACTCATGTCTGAAATTGAACAATAACAAAAATGAATAAAAAATTTTAAGAAATCTGAGAAATCGTTGTGAATTCTTACCTGGCCCAAAGTTTTCCTTTTTTTAGTTGGATAAGAAGTGAAGAATATTAGGGTTTAATTCATCGTATAATAGCAATTGATTATAATTGAACAGGGATTAGGATTTAAGAAATTTGAGAATTCCTTATGAATTCTTACTAGGCCCAAAGTTTTCGTCTTTTGAGTTTGATAAGAAGTGAAGAACATTAAGGGTTCAATTCATCGTATATCAGCAATCTATATATTAATAAATGAAAGGATCTACGGTACTTTGTACGGTAGTTTTCCTACCAAAAAAATCTATTAGTATTGTCATTTTCGATATTTTGTTTTATATTGTGGTTATTTGTATGGTATTCTGAATTTTTCAATTTTTTTAAAGAATTTTTTGTTCACTCTTGCTTTATCCATTCACTATTTTGAATAAGATTCACTGTTAAATTTAATAACTAATAGATAAGTATCATCATTTAATTGGTTAAATTATAGATAAATTTGATTATCCAATTGTCTAACATATCTTAAAATTTGTAGTTCATAATAATTAATAGAAATTAAACATATATATATATATATCGTTAGTTTAAGTTAGTTGAAAATTATAATTGTAATTTTTTTCCGGTATAAATAAATATTAATAATTACGGCTATTTTATATATGACTACTTTTATGTATTATTAATTTATATAATCTTCATCCTATCTGACTTTATTAGTTTCAAATAAGAAATATTTTCACAATACACTTAACGGCCTAACTAGCACTTACTTCGTATGATGCCATTTATCTAAATTAGTGCAAAAAAATAAAATGATATTTATTTGCATTAATGATATAATTGGGTTAAAATTTGTTGTAAACTATATTTACTTCAAGATGGAAAAAAAATTACATTATTCTTTAGTTGAGGTTAAAAATTAATTATTCCTTATTGGGTAACGCAACCTTATAAAATTTCACCATACAGGAAAAAAAAACTTATAAAGTTTCATATTATTTATTTTTTAAATAATTTGATATGTATTCTTCCTGTACAATGCACGGGTGAGAATCTAGTTGACTAGAATTGAACGGGGATAGGATGTAGAGAAATAGAAAAATCAAAATGAACAAACAATCATGGAGACTAAGGATTCGTCCACACCAAAAATGAATTCAACCTTGGTAGAAACTCTTAACGTGTGGATGTTCTAGTAGCGTAAATGAAGAAGGGAAAGGTGGAAGACGCTTTCTAGAGCACGTCTGTATAAAGGACCAACATAAAAAAACATCTAATAAAATAAAATATTCCAAAAATAAAATTGTACTGCAAGGTTCACTAATGCAATTGAAGAAAAAAAGTCTACTGAAATATTCACCAGATTTGCCAAGAAACATGTGGCCTAATGGCATCTAAGTATGTTTCTACATCTCTTACTAGCGTTCAATTCCCTTTCGCTAAAATCCCCCCTTGTAATATTCAAAAAAAGATGTAAGTAGGAAATATTTAAAAAAACAAACTGTAGAATTGTATATATATATGGTTCAAGCTCCTGGTATTGACGATGACATGTGCGAACGTTTGAGAGTTAAGGAAGGATTAACGCCAGAGTGGAGCAGTGGAGGCAATCGAGTCATATATGGATGGAATTATGTTGATCGAGTCACACCGATTAGTCTCGTCAAGGTGGAGTTGCATTAATCGAGTCACACAAAGCTGAAGCTGGTGGTCAAGTTGTGTTTAAGCTACACAGATGTTGCGGTTGTGCTAATTGAGTCACGTATACAGAATAAGACATCCGTTGGTACTAGTTATTGGTTGTCAACATAACGACCAACCAAAAAATTAGTTATTAAGGCTAGGAGAATATTCCCCAAAATTTACCAAAGATTGGCCAAAGATATACAAAGATTTACTTGTCGTCGTCAAGAAGATATGCAATGATTACAAAATATTCTCTGGTCCCATCAAATATTCTCTTGTCCCCACGTAATATTCTCTTGACCCCGGGAGTGGACCCCTAAATTTGGCTATAAAAAGATAAAGTCTTTGCCTTTCATTTCCACACCAACAAACCTCTCTCTCTCTCTCTCTCTCTCTCTTACGTTTACAAATTATGTCTTACCCCTTTCTACTTTGACTTATAGCCACTTTGGTTCTCTGACTTTCGAATACATCCTTTATATACGGAAAAAGCAAATTAAAGAAGAATTTAACCACGCAAAGTAATCCCGATTAGAGATTTAATGTGAGTGATCTTTACACTGTCCTATATGTGTTATTTGAATATGCTTGTAAGAAATATCTGAGAAATATCAATGTGTTACACGTTCTTTGATTCATGATGTGATGGTGCTGTTATGTGAGCAAATTCACATGTGGTAATATATGATGATGTTGTTATTATTCAAGAAATACTCTAATGTCAAGTATTATTCATGATGAATCATGATAAGATAAGTTATGCTATGTTATGTAAGCTATGTGATTCAGTTTATGTTATACATAGTAATTAAAGTATAAGTGCATTTTTTAGAAAATGAATTATATCTATGTCTTCCCCATCAATTTCAAAACAGAATTATGTCCGATCTTGCCAAGACACTTTTTAGGGTTGTGGAGACTACAAAAGTAGTCGATGATCAAACCTTCAGGATCAGTTATGGTTTGGTGAGGCACCTAGGTGACCTACGATCAAACCTCATGTCATGTTATAACCGAACCAGTTATATTGAGCGCTCGGGGTAAGATCGGA
>CAVNYN010271261.1:0-14924 GCA_963692815.1 Nyctanthes arbor-tristis
TTTTTCTTTTTATTATGCTTGTCACGCAGAATAGGGTTAATGGGGGTGTAAGAAATTATATATTCCTCTCAAAAATGAGATATGAGTTTTAGATTTCATTTTGTCATCCTTATCAAATGGAAGTGCCAAGATGACTTATCAGGAGATGATGTGCTTGATTCACTCCAGCAATATTTTGTTACGTATTTTCCTAAATTATCATATTCAATGGTCTGTTGAACAAATTGATGTGTTATATTTGCAATAGAAAATGGAGTTGCGAATTTAATCTGCTGTAGAAATTCCTTTCGCAATTGATATGTTGAATACGTCAATTTTATTTCTCCTTACCCCAATAAATTTGCAGGCTCCATACCAGCAGAGCTAGGAAACCTAAGGAATTTGGAGGGCCTAGACCTATCTCACAATGAGTTTTCAGGTTTAGTACCTCAATCAATCCTGGATGTCACATTATGTTATTACCTTTGTCATCACCATGCATGTTATCATGTTGGTACAGTTGAATAAGGCTAAGTTTGGCTTTGAAAAATACTATATTCATTTTCAAAATAAGAATGGTGGGTATTAGATTTTTAGGCTCCATACTAGCCGAAACTAGAAGCTTGCAAAAATTGGGGGGCTTACAAATTTGAAATAACCATTTTTGGGATTAGATACCCCAAACAATATGGAGTTTTACACCATATCTTATAGCCTTTGTCATTTTTCATGTTATTGTGCTTGTCACACTGAGATCGGAAGAGCGTCGTGATTCTGATGCAAGAAATACTATATTCCTCTCGAAAATGAGAGTTTCAGATTTCAGTCGTCATCCTTATCAGCTAGAAGTGCCAAGCTGTCTTAATTGGAGATCATGTGCTTGATTCACTCTAACAAGATCTTTATTACATATTTTCCTAAATTATCATATTCAATGGCCTGTTGAACAAAATTTCTGCGTTATATTTGAAGTAGAAAATGGAGTTGCAAATTTAATATGCTGGAGAAATTCCATTTTAAATTGATATGTTGGCTACCTCAAAACTATTTCTCCTTATACTCATGCATTTGCAAGCTCCATACAGCAGAGATAGGAAACTTGCAAAAATTGGACAGCCTATACCTACATGTGAATAAGTTTTTGGGTTTAAAAGCTCAAACAATCTGAGACGTCACATTATGTTATTACCTTTGTCATTTCATGCATATTATCATGTTGGTTGTGCTGAAAAAGGCTAAAGTGTGAGCTAGAAAAATACTGAATTTATTTTCAAAATAAGAATGGCGGGTAATAGAATTTTTAGGCACCATACTAGCCTAGACAGGAAGCTTGCAAAACTTGGTGAGTCTACAAATTTCAAATAACCATTTTTCGGATTAGATACCTCAAACAATATGGAGTTTTACACTAGAGGTAGGAAGCTTATGGAAATTGGTCAGCCTAGCCATATCCTACTATTACTTTTCTGGTTTGACACCTCTAAAAATCAGCAATGTTACATTATCTTATTGCCTTTTGTCATTTTTATGGATGTTATCATGTTGGCTAAGTTGAAGAAGGATAAGTGTGACCTTGAAAGGTACCATATTCATTTTCAAAATAAGATTGGTTAGTAATAGATTTCTAGGCACAATAGTAGCAAAGATAAAGAGTTTGCGAGCATTGGTGAGCCTAAAAAGATGAGTTATATGACACGTCAAACAATATGGCATTTTACAATATATGTTATTGCCTTTGTCATTTTAATGTTATTATCCTATTTCGCTAGTCATGTCTGCCGGTCAAATGTGCCAAATTGTCTTAATGAGAGATATTGTGCTTGACTCACGTAAACTATATTTTATTACTTATACATAAATTGTCCTAGTGAAATATCCTTTTGAACAAAATTTCTATATTATATTTGTAGTAGAGAAAGGAGTTGCAAATATAACCTATATTCTAGAGAAATTCCATTTGAAAATGATGTGTCTACTAATCTCAATTTTCTTTCTACTTACACTAAAACATGAAAAGACAGGAAGTTTACGGAAATTAAAGAGCCTAGACCTGTTCCACAATGAATTTTCAAGTTTTAAAATCCCTCAAGCAATCTGATATCTTATTGCCTTCGTCGTTTTCATATTATCATGTTAGTCGTGTTGAAAAGGGGTGACTGGGAAAAACAATACCATATTCATTTTGGAAATAATTTTAAGCTTTAGATGAATTTTGGATTTCAATAGTCATGCGCGTTAATTAAAAAATAATGACCAAGTTTGTTCATGTCCCGGAGTTATAATAGTAATGAGTAATTTGTCCTTTGAAAAATTTGTCGTGTGTTTAGAGTTAAAAAATTTTAAATCCAAGAATTTTAAAAGTTTTACTTTTTCTAATTCAAGCCAAAACCTTCACTTAACGCCTGGTCTCTAAGTGATCAATCACATCCAACAATGTAAGTTGTTTGTAACATAACAATTTTTTTTTTTTTTAATATCTTCTGAGCATAAGGCTCTCAAAGGTTAACCTTCTATTTATTTTTTTTCCTAAAAATAAACTTAGATATCTGTGTCAAGATTCATAGATATATCATCATGTTAGAAAACTACTTCTATTTAATTTTCACTTATATAAATCTCTTTACTTCATTTTCAGAAAATATATTTCTATTGATACAAAAAATTTGCTAAAGGGGGCTTGTAATGTTTGTCAAATTTCAACGTAGTGAGGTGCTTTTTGGTTCAAATGAAATGCATTTTATGCTATTGAGCAATGATATATATTCAATTCCCTCAAATTAATATCTTATCATTCATTTGGATAAACTTTAAGTAAATACTGGTTGTAGTGCAAGAAAAAAAGGTGATACAGTTCATTTACTATGGAATTCCTTTTGGAAATTTTCTATTGACCAATCTCAATTTTCTTTCACCTTGCAATAATGCATTTGCAGGCTCCATGCCGGAAGAGATAGGATGCTTGTGCAATTTAAGGCAACTAGCTCTTTCGAACAACCGAATTTCAGGTCACATACCCTCAACGATCACTAATCTTACACAACTCAAAAGATGATTCTTTTTGGCAATGTGCTTACTGGGACAAAAACATCTTATCAGGTTCAATACCGCTAGCAATTTGGAATCTTACAAAACTTGAAGAATTGTCCCTGTCCTCCATCGAACTAAGAAAAATTCCAACAGAAATTAGCTTATTGAGGAGTTTGCAGCACCTAGACCTTTCAAACAACTTTTTGTCAGGTTCGGTACCGCAAGTAATCTTCAACCTTAAAAAACTTCACACATTGCTCCTCTCCTCTAATAAGTTCAATGGAACAATTCCAGTGGAACTTGGTTTAATGAGGAACCTATGGAACCTAGACCTTTCAAATAACTCCTTGTCAGGTTCAATATCTACAACTTTGAATCTTACAGAACTTGAATATTTGTCCCTTTCCTCCAACAATCTTACTGGAATGATTCCACCTGAGATTGGAGGTCTAAAATCACTTTACTATCTCGATCTCAAAGGAAACAAATTGAGCGGACGGTTACCTAGAACCATCTCCAATCTCTCTGTCTTGGGTACTCTTTCTTTAAGCCATAATGATTTGTCAGGCAACATTCAGTTATTCATTTGTGATTTCAGCTCCCTTAAAAGACTTTATTTAGATCACAACAGCTTTGAAGGAACAATTCCACAATGCGTGGGAAACTTGATCAGTGGAAGCTTGTTGAGTTTGAACATGAAGAAAAATCGTTTTCAGGGCAAAGTACCTATTGAAATATTCAGAAAGGGATGCTCACTGCAATCTCTTGTCTTAAATGGAAATGAATTCAATGGAACATTACCTCGTACCTTAGTGAGCTGCACGGATCTAGAGGTACTAGATATTGGAAGCAACCAGATGAGTGACACATTTCCTTATTGGATGGATATTCTTCCAAACCTTCGTGTTATGGTATTGAGGTCCAACAAGTTCCATGATACAATTCCTGCTTCAAAATCATTCTCTCAGTTGCGAGTTCTAGACATTTCTGAGAATGAGTTCTCTGGCCTTCTCCCTGTTCAACACTTATTTCATCTTGAAACAATGATGAATGAGAATCAAGAGCCCTGGAAAAAGACACCTGCATACTATGAAGATGATTTAACAATTGTGATTAAAGGATTCATCTATGAGTCTTTGAGAATCTTGAGAATTTATTCAACAATGGATCTATCAAAGAACAAATTTCAAGGACAGATTCCTAGCGCGATAGGAAAGCTTAAGTTCTTGCAATCTCTGAACTTATCATATAACAATATCACAGGCCATATCCCATCATCACTTGAAAATATGATTTCACTTGAATCCTTGGACCTCAGTTCGAACCAACTGGTGGGACAGATTCCTTGGCAATTGGAAAAGTTGTCATCTTTGGCGGTTCTTAACCTGTCATACAATAATCTTGTTGGTCCCATACCAGTGCAAGGGCATCTTTTGACATTTGACAATAGTTCATATATTGGCAACACAGAGCTATGTGGTTTCCCAATAACAAAGACGTGTCCAAATGACAAAAAAGAGGAGCAGAAGCGAGAAGATGATGATGATTTCAACATTTTTTATGGAATTACCTGGCAAGTAGTTTTGATGGGGTACGGATGTGGAATGTTGCTTGGTCTAGTTTCTGGATTTCTCATCTTTAGATTTGAGAAACCTGTATGGTTTATAGAATTAATTTATCGAATCTACAAAATAAAGAGAGGCTAAGGAGGATTCTTCAATGTTAACTTTGCCAGATTTTAGAATTTCAACCTTTTAGCTGTTGAGTGTCACAAAAGAAAGTGTCTCTGCTATCAAGTCCCTCAATGGCACGTTTCACCACATAATTTCAACTTTGGTTTCTTTAGGAATCTAACAATCCGTACCTATGTATTGTACTCATGTCAGTATATGAATAAGTGGTCACAGAACTCTGCTTTGATGTCTTAATTCAAACTTGTTTTGTTTTAATTCAAATAATCCATATTCTCCTATTTATATTTTTGCTTGTTGATAAATAGCAATGAACTGCCTACAAGGAAAGCACACAATCGATGTCTTCCTCAAGGATTATTGACACTAATCCATTATATTTGGAGAAAATATCCTTAGTTTTCTCCTGTTCTTTTTACTTCCAGTGCAAATTGCGGCTAATCCATACTGGAGGTATATCGGGTGCTACTTATAGATATTGCTGAACACTTTTTGCTCCTTAAAGTTTAAATATGTGGAGTTCACATGTCTTATTCAACTTGTAAGTGTCTTCTGGGAAATACTTATGCTCTTAGCAAACCCACGTACGGTCCATTCAACATCTGCAAAAAATAATTAGTAGAAAGTCTTGTCTCTTTCGAGCCAGATTAGTATTCGTTCAGTAGTCCGTATTTAAACTTGGGGCTTTCATTTGTGTGAATATGGGTTACATCATCTTTCCATTATTCTCCTTGGTATGCTCTTGTTTAGCAAGAGAAAAGCCAGCATAGACACATCCAGAATAGCTTAAGATTGCCTTGTTTGCTATTTTTCTTTTCTTTTTATTTCCGGTGCGCAATGTTGCATCCACAGTAAAGTATACTCAAGTGAAGGCTTTGAAAAAGTGAAGCCAGTAGGTTTTGCTTTAACGAACCAATAGGTTCCCTGTGTTCAAACTTCCTACTAGGAATTCATATAAGTCTTCTTAGTTTACTGAAGTCCTTACAGGAAAAATGTACGTGTGTGAATGTGTGTGTTTATTAATTAGATTCATCACCAAAAAGGTACAAATTCTGGTAGCAATCACCTTTTGCAAATTGGTAGCTTAGTTTCCATTTTATGAAATTGATTTCCACAAGAAGATTTCGATAGGACTCTTTTGTTTTATACTTGGAATGATTTCCAAGTCTTTTCCAACGAATTCCAAGTCTTCACGTACTTAAATTCAAATACTGATGGCAAAAATTTGCATTGCAGTTGTAGCAATTATGTAACAATGTCTTAAGTTAATACAAAAAGCAACAGTAGAAGATACCCATTTCCTTTAGTTATTATACCATTCGTTAAATTTACTATTGATAGGGATGAAAAATGGTTATAAAACAAGCATTTCATTAGCAAAATTCAACTCCTAAATAGTTTTTTGATAAGACATGTTCATAGACTTGTTTCATGTTGTTATTGACTTTAACTCAATGCAGTGCCTTTACAACCAAGTGGATAAATTTTTCTTTTGTTAATTTGTCATTAATTTCCACAATCTTGACATTAGCAGAAAATTCCTACAGAAAACATAGCACTGATAAAAAATTGTCTTCACTCAAGGTCGTATTTTTTCCAAGAAATTATGGCTGGCTGCATAATTTTCTTCTTCCCCATTAGATGAATCCGGTGTTTGAATATATAAGAATACGCAATACAATTTCTTTTCTAATACATTGCTTTTCCTTACACGCATCATTAATTTCTATAATTTTCTCTGACGTTTCAGAGGTTTCTTGGTCTTAATTTCCATAAGCTGCTGCTTGAGATATTCATTTTTCATTGTCTAATACAGAACTTTATGAGTTTTCCCTTCTTGGTGTATTCCTGTAAATGGTGAATGTATAGAGAAGAAACACAAGACAAAAAGGAATCGTCATGAAAACATCCAAGAGACCCCTTATTTTTCTTGTACATTTGCTTATTCAGTCTTTTCTTCTGCTTAACATTTGTTCCGATGACGCAAGATTAGAAGTGCGGAGGCACTAGTGAGGTGGAAAAATACGTTATCATCTCACGATTCTCTCCACTTATGGCAGTTTGAAAATACTAAGAATCTATGCAGCTGGAGGGGCATTGTCTGTAACTTGGATGGGTCGATTTCTGAGATGGGCCTACCTCCTGCTAATCTCACAGGCACGCTTGAACAACTCGATTTTGGGTCATTTCAAAATCTCACAAGTCTCAACCTCAAGAACAACAATTTTATTGGGCCGATACCATCTACGATAGGCAGTCTTTCCAGGCTCACTTTCTTAGATGTCAGCAACAATTTCCTGAAGGGAATCATTCCAAAGGAGATTGGAAATTTGAGTGAGGTTCAGTATCTTAGTCTTTACAAGAACAGTCTCAGTGGTCGAGTTCCAGAAACAGTTAGTTATCTTCAAAAGCTACGGTACTTGAATTTCGGGTTAAATTTTCTGAAGTCTCTTAGTTGGTCTAAAGTCACGAGCTTCCATTTGTTGAGATACTTCAGTTTTTCTCACAATCCAAACTTGGAATTCCCATATTTCATACTCAATTGTCAGAACCTTACTTTTCTTGATCTGTCTGGAACATATTTGGCTGGACAAATCCTGGAATCATTATACACAAACCTTTTAAAGCTTGAATATCTCAACCTTACACAGAATTTATTACAGGGGCCATTGTCATCAAATCTCACTAGGCTATCAAAGTTGAAAGTCTTCGTCTATCGAAAAACAACTTCTCAGGTACAGTTCCTGATGTTTTTGGGGCCATCTCTAATTTACAAGTGCTTGAAATTTTTGACAATTCTTTGAAAGGAAAGATCCCATTTTCTTTAGGCAAACTAAAGAATCTTCAAAAACTAGACCTTAGAATCAATAACCTGAATTCTACCATTCCTATTGAGATTGGCTCATGCACAAACCTCACTCACATGGATCTCTCCTTGAACTCATTTTCAGGATCCTTGCCTTTGTCTTTGACAAATCTGACCAAATTATCGTGGTTTGATATATCATACAATAATCTTTCAAGCTTATCCCACCTCATCTTTTCTCAAATTGGAGTCGACTAACTATTTTGCGCATTCATAATAATAGTTTCACTGGGAAAATTCCATCTGGAATTGTCTATATGACAAATCTCAATCATCTATTTCTCTCCAACAATTCATTTTCAGGATCCCTGCCACCAGAAATTGGAAGCTTGCAAAATTTGATTAGCCTAGACCTTTCAGACAATCTAATTTCCGGTCCAATACCTCCTCCAATCTGGAATCTAACAGAACTTGCATTGCTAGACCTTTCCTCCAACAACCTTACTGGAAAAGTTCCAATAGGTATTGGAGATTTGAAGTTACTGGAGCTTCTTGATCTCTCTGCCAATAGGTTAAGTGGGCATCTGCCAGAGTCCATCTCTAATCTTAGGCAATTATGGTCTTTTCTTAGCCTTCAATTATCTTTCAGGCAACTTCTCATCACTGATTTGCAGTTTTAGAAACCATGATTATCTTTACCTGGCTAATAATATGCTGGAAGGATCAATTTTCGAGTGTATCGGAAACTTCAGCAACAGTGGATGTAAACTGAGTTCTTTCAACTTACATGGAAATCAACTGAAAGGAACATTGCCCCAAACCTTGGTTGTATGTCAGCTACTTGAAGTACTAGATATTGGAAACAATGAGATAAGTGGCTAATTTCCCTTCTGGATAGGGAGTCTTCCAAACCTTTGAGTTCTTGTACTGAAGTCCAGCCGATTCCATGGTACAATACATCCTCCAAAGGCTCCAGGGTTTTTCTTCCCCAAGTTGCGAATTTTCGACATATCTCAGAATGAATTCTCTGGAGTTTTGCCTAGTACATACTTTGTGCAATTCACATCTTTGTTCAATGAGAAATTGGTATAGGATCTTATAGAGATTCTTTGTCGATAGTGAGGAAAGGGGTTAAGTTTCAGTCAGTGAGAGAACTGAAAATCTATACCTCCATTGATCTATCTAAAACCAAATTCAGGGGAGAGATTCCAAATTCTATAGGAAAGCTTAAATTCCTACGGTCCCTGAACTTATCCTATAACAGCTTCACAGGTCATATCCCTTCACTGCTCGAAAATTTAACTTTACTTGATTCATTGGATCACTTGGTGGGGGAGATTCCGTGGCAACTAATGAGGTTGACATTTATGGCAGTCTTGAACCTTTCTTACAATCATCTTACTGGGCGCATACCTCTGCAAGGACAGCTTCTTTCATTTGACAACAATTCATACGTTGGCGATAGAGACTTATGTGGGTTCCCATTGACAAAGTTGTGTAGAGATGACAAAGATTTGCCTCCAGTACCTCCAGAAGAAAATGATGATTCTAACATTTTCGAAGGAGTTACCTGGCAAGTTGTTCTCATGGGGTACGGATGTGGAATGTTGTTTAGTCTGATTGCAGGACATTTAATCTTTAAATATGGAAGACCTAAATGGCTTGTAGAATTGGTTTATGGATTTTACGAAAAGTTGAAGCCTCCATGAGATGGTATATGGTACTGCATCTCAAAGATAGATCAAAATCCCTTGGTATTGCAGATAACGGCTGCTGAAGCCACATGAAATCGATAAATTCATGAGAAGATATGTCAATTTTTCACAGATCGGAAGAGCATACCCATGAACCTAAAATATCAATTCTCAAGTGTGGTATAAATAGATAAAATGAGAAAAGCACACAAGAACAGAGCCTCTGTTGGTTTTCTAGATTTTCGGGTGTCCTTGACCTTGAGTCTATGAAATTTCTTAATAATGTAAACGTGATGATTCAAAGAATATACATCAACAGTTTATTTCTGTTTGAAGCACGGGGAATTTTTCTTCATATACAAAAGTTGCAAATTATTTGAAGAAAATATCTCATCCCCTTCCTTATTATATAAGTCTATGTAGTCTAAGACTTCTAGTCATATTTCCAATAAGTATAGGTAAGGTCACTTGGATATCTTTCATGGTTCTACTAGAATCTTCTCTACAATTTTATTAATTAATGAATATAATTTATCTTCCACTGCTAGTTAACCAATTTTATCAGGATCAATTTTGTCAATTTTTCATTTATGCCGATATTGACGATTTTTTTTGAAAACCTACATTAGCCTACTTTTAAATAAAGTAATAATTTATTGCCTTTTTATTTTTTATTTTTTTCTTATTTAAAATACGATCAGTAAATAAAATTTTTACCCTACATCAACATATTTTTTGAAGCTAATTTTTGTCTAAAATATAAAATATAGTAATCAGTTAAAGATTGAAGATGAAAAATGTGATTAAAGATTATGAATGTAAATATTATAATTTTAAAATATTAAGGACTTTCAATACAATTAATATGTAGTGTGATTAATAGAGATATATTGTCAGTATAACTACCTTATAATAACATTTTTAAATTAGTTCAAAAGACTCTTAACACCTTTTAAATTTATTTTACTTTATTTTTTTCAAACCGTACGTATGTAATGCCCTTAAATTCTAGTGGCTCTAAAAATAGTTCTTGAAAAAAATATTCTGTCCATCAATGCTATTTCTTAACTAGTCCTGATCTCAAGCCAGACGTGTGGTGTGATTAAGCCGCTGTACATCTCACATAATTCTTGACCGTTCATACCTTATCTATAGTTGCCATGGAATCTACAGTCAATTTTGTTCCAACTTATGATGCTCTTGCTTCTCAGTTACTATTACTATCATTTATTAAGTTTGAGACGTTGAAGAAAATGCCCAGTTGTGATTAGGAAGAAGGGAGATTAGAAAATGCTGTACAAAAGATTGTTCCGAAATTTTGGTGATAATCTTGATTATTTTGCATTCAACAGTACAAAAGATTGTTCCGAAATTGTGGTGATAATCTTGATTATATTGCATAACTGTTGAACTTGATCAACAATTTAGACAACAAACAAACAGTCAATCTAACGTACCAAAGAACGTACCAAAGGATTCCCAAAAAAACTATTATCAAACATATTACCAAAGAAAATTCAAGATTATCAACATTTTTATCAGTGGTCTGTCTATAGTGATTGTATTCACTAATAATTATTTCCCAACATTTTCTCTCCATATTTTGTTTTAAACTTTCCATTCAGTAGCACATCATCATCTTGTATTATTCAAAATCAACTTTTGTCCAAATATTTTGTTAAGAAAATCTCTAAGCATTGTACACAATTAAAAGATGACAATAATTGTAGTTATTACTTGCCAGTTCTTCATCATTTTTAAAGTTTGCTAACAAAAGTTTTGGATGAAAATCCATTATTTCAATCAAGGAATACTAATAATTAATGACAAATTATGAAATAAAGTGATAAAAATATTACTAATACAAATGTAAAAATAATTGAAATTCATGGACCATTGATGTAATTGATCAATTACAATTCCCCCCCCCCCCATCAGCGTGGAGGTGGGATTAGCTCCGCTCTTCTCCGACTACCTCCGTTTTAGGAAAAAACATTTTAGAATCTTTTGAAAATTTTTAATGTTTCGATTAAGGGTCGTTAAGTCTCGACAACCCCTTATATCATTTTCTGACTCCACCATTACCCACTACAAAGCGTCAAACACAAATTGTAACCTAATAAACAAAAAGGCAATTATATTACCACTACAAGATTTTATTATCCCACCACAAATTAAACACTTTTTTTTATTTATTAAGATACCCTTCAATACAATTTCACTATTTAACCTTCATTTAAATATACATTATTATTTTTTCATTTTCCCCCTACAGAAATCCATCCATTTTCTCTTTTTTATTTTTCATTCTTAGAATCCATCAAAACTTTCTAGCGGATCATCAGAGACACCATTCGACGTCTATTTTTTTGAATCTTTAGATTTTCTTGAAATCATAAATCTTTTTCATTTTTTTGAAATCATACAATGGCAGCTTTGTTGCTAATTAATTCAATCGATAAACCAAGTTAAGGGTTCAATGATTAATGGCTAAACCAAGATCTCCCTTCTGCTTTGGTAGTGGTGATTGAGAAAAAAAATCTTAAACCTTACAATA
This sequence comes from Nyctanthes arbor-tristis, assembly GCA_963692815.1. Taxonomy (NCBI): domain Eukaryota; kingdom Viridiplantae; phylum Streptophyta; class Magnoliopsida; order Lamiales; family Oleaceae; genus Nyctanthes; species Nyctanthes arbor-tristis. The sequence continues at coordinate 11,755 of CAVNYN010271261.1, forward strand.
AATTTATCATCCCTAGCCTTCCCCCAAAAAATAATAATAATAAATTAATTAATTAATTATCATTCCCTGGAAGCGGCAGTTTCTGAGGCAATACCAGCTGCAACCGCTAACCGAGCGACCCCTCTTCCTCCGATTCTTTTCCTTTTAGCACTCTCTTGATCTGTACCACCAGCTTTGATCTCTCAAAATTTCTTAGAGTTGGGCTATTTGAACAACTTCCCACCCCACCAGGCAGAAGGAAGAGGCAGATAGAGATTTGTTTCCTTTTTCATTTTAATTTTTTCAAAATTAATTTAAAGCAGTGACACGATAATGTGCAAATTAATCTTGTCGTGAAAACTACAATGATTTTGGAGGTGGGTTTCACTGCCAGCAAGGAAGAGAGGAAGTCGGAAGGGCTGCGGATTGTGGTGTCAGATGAGATTAATATATGCACCCCACCCCTTTATTCTATTTTAATTTTTATCTTTGTTGTAATATTTTATTTTATAATTGGTTAACATGTAAGTTTATTATGGTGTAGTGATCAATTTTTACTCTTATTTGTAGTGAGATTAAAATGTGGTAGGAGTATAATATCTTGTAGTGGCAATATAATTGCCCTAAACAAAAATACTTAAGTACCTCCTAAGAAAAAAACTTTAAGGGTGCCTTTTGAATGAAAATACCAAAATACCCCTTGCAAGTGTGGAATTTTCTCAGAAGGAAAGTATTTTCCATTTTTTTTCTAAAAGTAAAAGTATTTTCCTGTTAATTAAAGAATCGGCAATTGAATTCCATAAAAAATTAATTACCAAACATGTTTGACTCAAAGTGAAAGTTTGTTTGAAAGTACGGTGGAAAAAAGTGAAAAAAACACACACACACACATCATGTGATTGAAAGGTGAAAAATGCTTTTCATGCAAAAATTAAATTCCAATCAAATATTACAAAGTAGGACCTTTTTTTAAGTGGAAAGAGAGCATTTTCCCATGGCTTAGAAAATATTAATAATCAAACACACCCTAAATAGAAAGTACCTCTAATGATAAAGTCCTTAAAGAATCTCCAATGACACCATGAATGGCTCAATCCTAAAAGCATCACCAATGCTCAAAGTCTCTAGACCATGTCTATCAAGAAAGAGAAAGACACAACATAAATTGTTGGATCTATAAGTTTCCTATTTTTCCTCCAATTTTCTATTTCTGTTAATCATTTTTCTCTCATTTATATCATTTTTTTCCTCACTTCTCCTTCATTGTGTCACAGGTAAGGTCTAAAAACACACCTTTATTTCCACCTTTTCCACAGCTATTTTATTATTATTATTACTATTATTGAATCTCTATTTATCTCTCTTTTTTTTTTTACTTTTCTCTCTTTTTTCCTATACTTCTTTCCATACACATTCAATTAAATTAATCATCGTTTCTCTATATCTCTCCTCTACACTATCCATAACCCAAGATTATGCATTGGAGTTGCTCTAACGCACACGGCATAGCAAGTCATATGAGGCATCACTCCTTCTAGAAGTTGTACTGGACACTGTATATTTGAAATTTTCCACACTCTTCTTTCTCTCGTAACCAATTACTAGTTATTTCACACGTGTATTGCACAAGATGATAATGCCAGATAATATAAGTAATTTAAGAAGATTAACGATGATTATATAAAAAAGATTTAAGTTATAATATTTAATAGTTTATGTGTGTGTAAAAAAACAATATATGTGTTACTCATAATACAGTATCTTTTACTAATGAAGATTTAAAAAAAGTCTAATTAAACTAAAGGAAAACATTAAAGAAAATTTGCGAATAGTGAAATCAATGTGAAAAACAATCTGACAGTGTGAGATAAAGATGGATACAATTCACAGGTTCATAATAAATTTTTTTTTTCAATAATAATCCATTAAGATTATTAACTTTTTGGAAACTCAAGCCTCATAATATAAGGCTCTATTATGCATAGCACTTCTTCAAGTAGTTTAATATAGGCATATATCCTTAATTCTTTTCACTAATTAACCAATATATGATTCATTTTCTATACACAAAAAGTCTCATTTTCAATGGCCATTAAATTGTAATATTTGATCGTTTGCGTATGTGTAACGAAGAACAATATAGATACTGCCTATGATATGATGTATCTTTCATTAATGAAGATAAAAAATTGTCTAAATAGGTTAAACAAAACATTGAAAAATTAAGAATACTGAAACTAATCCAGAAAAAAATCCGACTGTTTGAGATAAAGATGGATACGGTTTATCGGTTCACAATAGATTTTTTCATTAATGATCTATTAAAATTTTAAATTTTTTAGAAGCTCAAGACTCATAAGTTAGGTCCTATTAAGCTACATCTCTAGGTAGCTTACAAAATTGAATATTCTTTTTTCACATTATTTTTGATAAAAATTAATTTATTTCAATTATTTAGTTAAAACCAGTCCAACGAGCTTCAACCATTAGCTTTTCCGGTTTGGTTTTCTGAATATTTATAAATATTGGAATTAATAAAGAAAATATTCTGACGGCATGAGATAAGGAAAGATACGGTCAACCGGTGCAAAATAAACTTTTTTCAAAACGGATCTATTAAAATTTAAGATTTTTTGGAGACTCAAGACTCAGACGTAAGGTCTTATTATGCATAACACTTATCCAAGTAACTTAATATAAGTATAAATCTTCAATTCTTTTCACTAATTAACCAATGTGGGATTCTTTTTTTATACACAAAGTCATATTTTCAATGACTCTTTGACTATAAAATTTAATCGTTTACATATGTGTAACAAAAAAAAAATATTTGTGGTACCTTTGTGTTGGAAAATATAAATTTAGTTATCCATTAATTCAAAGAAAAATCACAAAATATTTCTTTCAATGTGAAAGCTGACGTAACTTGATCAAAAACGAATTCGCCCCAATTTTCTCCACCGACTCACGTCTCGAAGGAATCCATCAGTCTTTTTTTCCTTCCCTTTTTTCTCTTTGAACCTCCAAACGTTTTATTAGGCCAAGTATAATCTCTGAAATCCATCTCTTGTCAATTTGAAAAAAGCCTGCCTACGTTAAGAAAAGTTCACTTCTGACATGTAAGTTTCTTGAGCTTTAATTTCTCTTTTAAAATTTGTTGAATTGTGCCCATTTTTATTCATCTTCTTCAT
>CAVNYN010271263.1:0-75530 GCA_963692815.1 Nyctanthes arbor-tristis
GTATATTGCTAGTTCAAAGTTTGGGTGATTATGGACCTGATGCATTAACGAGCACTGGCAATCTACCTATTGTACAGCTGTTGGACCACTGCTTATTAATGGCCCATTCATAAATTTTATTTTGCACGTTATTATGCATGTAGGTATACGTAACACACAATCATATTATTATAAATGTAAGGTGTTTGTAGACGTAGATGTTTGTCACATATACATGTAGATATGCTATGATGTTTGTGTATAGGTAAAATAAAATTTTTATTTTAATGCGGAATGCATTCTTTTATCACATGTGTATCTATATCTTTGACAAGTATGGAAATGAGCCAAATGTAATCCAACTACAACTACACGAATGCATTAAAGCAAAGGAAACAATGGTATGGACAAAAACAAAAGAATTTATAGTAGTCTGAATCAAAAACCCGCGTCTCTCATGAATGAATCCACACGCCAAAGGGGTAGGTAGAGAATTTCATTCGGAATGTGGTGAAAAGATGGTGTACCACTATGACCAAGCAAATCCCCATTTTTGCGAAGAAGAATAGCATTTGAATGGAATTCAAGACTACTAATGCCATGTTAACAAAGCCATACCTACCTACCTACCTACCTTGAGATTCCACTCCTTCCTCATCGACATTGCTTGGGGTTGGGGGATGATTATAATAGGAATAGCTATGCTAATGCTATCACCTTCATTTAAAACGTACGGCATAAGGACCAGAAACAAAGAATTAGAATACAGAAATCCATTCCACCAGAGCTCGTCCACTTCCCACCTACATACATTCTCTTATTAATCACCACTGATTGAAATCTCTCTACAAATAAAAATGTTATTCATGTTATGTTGCCCGTAAACAAATTGTCAATTCTTTTCCGCTACCAATACCATATTCCTTCTTTCTTCAACCTCAAAACATATCCTTCCATCGTTTGACAAGACATCACTACTGTTTGTCAAAATTTTAAATTTTCTTTTTCACTCCTATTCAATGTGTGTAGTAATAAAATTAATCAAGTGAAATAATTAGTAAATAAAGGACCCATACTGGACAAAATGTTGTTAAATTTTACTTTTTAAACAACTTTAATTAATTAATTATTATTATTATTTTAATCTTTTTGAAAATATGTAGTGCATACTATCTCTCTATCGTCTAAACAATTGGTAAAAATATTTTTGCTTTTCTGTTGTTTATCTAACTACACCATGTGATGTGCTTCAGGAAATTTTCTACGGAGGTCATGTGCGTATGTGGACATCCAATAGTGCCACGTGGTCTCCAACAAAAAGTTATATGCTTGAGAGAATAACGAATGGTAACATTCTCAATAAAGAAAAATCAATTGCAACTAGTCGTCTTGTATATACAGATACAACTCAAATGAACTTTGACTAACCTAAAATGTATCCTAGTGATTATATGCGTGGACATAGAATGCATATAATTAGTAATTTCTACACGCACAAAAAATGTACTACCTTCGTTTTATTTACCTTGTCTACTTTGTTTTTTACAAAAAGTACTTGAAAAACAAATTTACAAAAAAACTTTTTAAAATACTCCTATTTAATTAGGGATGTAATTGTAAATGAATATAAAAAATAACACCAAATAAAAAAAGCATGACAAGATATACGAGACAAATAAAAAAGGACACATGGATAAGTTAAACAAAAATTGTATATGGGATGGTGGTAGTAAAAATGATGTGACACCATATGACATTATATTGTAAATTGGCAGGGGGAATTCCAAGAGTTGCAATATTGATGTCGATGGAAATCGGAGGAAATAAAATGCAGAAAATACTATTAGTAATAATAACCAAAGAGAGATGATATGATTTTCCAAAAGAGAAGAGAAGGGTTGGGTCTATTGGTCCGAATGTTGGAAGCACGGAGGCAAAAGGTAAAGGCCGAGAGTGGCGGCACAATTTTAATAGCCCATATCATATCCTTCCCGTCTGTTTTCGATTTCACACGCTGCAGAGGATTTTAACACTAGCTAGCAAACAAAAACAAAGAAATACTCGCTTGCTCTAAGATAATACAGGGACATGGAAAACGGCCGTGTTGGCGGTGGCGGTGCTTACAAGGACAAGGTGGTGCCCGATATGTACGGCGGTGATGTCCCACTTGCTGCCACCGGCGGCGGTTCAGTTGTTGCAACAAGTCTGCAGTCTTTTCATCTTTTTTCTCCTGACATCAATTGCACCGCCTTCAAGTCCGCAGGTAATTTTAATCACCCTTTTCTTTCCCGTTGCTGTTGTAAAGAGAAACAACTACTACTTCTGTTCTCGTTGGAAAGCAGGAGGAATGGCCGCTGCTTCGGCCGGTCCTTTTACATCTGCTCAATGGAAGGAACTCGACAGACAAGCTCTGATTTTTAAGTACATGATCGCCTCCAAGCCTGTGCCCGCACATCTTCTTTTTCCCGCACCACCTAACCCTTCAGTTTGCTGTAAATAAATGGAATACTAGTCTTGTTTACACTTTTGGTGCTTGATTTGGGTCTTTTTAGATCCTATCGTATTTGTTACTATTATTATAAACAGAGTTTCTTGGGTGTTTCTAGTGACTGGTACTGGTGGTGGAGATCCTGATCTCAGAAGGTGCAAGAGAACTGACGGCAAGAAATGGAGGTGCTCAAGAGACGTGGCGCCCCAACACAAGTACTGTGAGCGCCACCTGCAGAAAAGCCGTCCGCGTTCAAGAAAGCATGTGGAAGTGAAAAATAATCACAAGAAAATCCCTCTTCTGTTCAATACTGATTCTACTACTACATCCCCTATCAACAACACTGAAAGGTTGAGTTTCTGCCTCGTGCTTACAGTATTATTAATATTCTTCTTGTCTGTATACTGATGATATTGGCCAATGACTCAAGGTTGATGGAAGGTGGGATGATTAATTCAGGGCAACAATGGAAGCATTTGGTGGACGCCAGCGTTGGATTCGGGGATGAGGGCTCAATTTATAACTCCATTGCCTCTGTTTTTCGTAGGGATTATGTAGAGCAGCTGCCATTGAATATGTTATCCTATACAGATTTCCGAGCCTCAGAAGATGTCAAGCATATTGGTGGTGATGAAGGTAACACTGGCTTCTTGTTTAATCCTGATTTGACGTTCGTGGGGAAAAAGTCACAGAATGAAGCCCCAAGTGGGTTTATTGATGCTGCTTGGTTAAATGACAATTTCAACAGCATCACTGATGCGAGTGGCAGTTTTGAATCCTCTCTTACATCCCAACAAGGAAAACTCTCCAATTGTTCACTTAACCTGTCCATGACTATGTCCGAAGAAATGGGAAATGACTCTTCAAGAATGTTAACACCTGTTGGCATCCCTTTTGCACAAGGTGGACCACTTGCTGAAGCTCTACGCTCCGGATCTGTAGGCTTGAATCCTGCCTCTCCCTATGATTCAATTATCACTAGTACTCAAACTACTGTTTCATCACCATCTTGTGTTCTTCACAGGACACTGCTTTTACTCTCTGATAGCAGCAGTGTTTGCAATAGCCCAACAACTGTTGCTACTGCTACCCCACAAGTTTTTGCATTTCGGCATCTCAACTAGAAGAAGAAGAAGAACACCCTTTCCTGCGCTAGTGTTAAAAGAATTTTGAAGCCACGATTTTGGGTGTTCTGTATTGGTGCATTTTCTCACCTTCCCCACTGTTTTGCTTCTTGATATATGAGAATTCAGTTTCAGTATATGTCGAGTTCCTATTACAAGCTTGGAAGTTGGAACCAACGCTGATATGTTGGAGGATTTTGCTGTAAATTTTAATCAGATCTAGGTAAGAAGATGATAGAAGAGAAATTTCCAGCAGGCATATGTGCTCAGTTTCTATGTGAGACCTGATTTTCAGCCAATAAACTAATTCAATGTCCTTAAGTATCATATCAACGATCCTCTCTGTTCTTTCCCATAAAAAGTTACCAGACTTCAGAACGATGGAGCATGCTAAAAACAGAAGTTTAAATGCGACTTGATAGGCCTCTTCAACTGCTGACTTCCTCAAATATTTTTATAATCACCATCTAACAGGATGATGATGCAGGGCTGTACAGCCACAGTTCATCTTCTGTAGCTACCAAGTCTATCCATCAATGAACAGCCATCTCAACGACAGTATGCCACATAACACTGTTCTAAAGTTAACAAATCCTTTTTCTGCATGTTCTTTTTTTTTTTTTTGGATTACAAAGGGGGATGGGGGAGGGGATGGTGGGGATTCAAACCCGGATCACTCCGGTAAAGGGTCAGGTCCTTTTCCACTCAGAATGCCACATAATATTGTTCTAAATTTAGCAGGTCCTATTTCTGTATGTTCTTTAAGTTATACAATTGGAAACACCTGAGGTGATCAACTGCATAGTAACATCAATGAAAAGGTAAAGAACCACCTAGTTTTATTAAGATAAGACGTGAATTTGTAAGAAAACATTAGCACCCAACTTAAAGCTAAAATGACAACCATAAATATCCCTTGCAGGAGACACAAACAAAACTGACAAATGACATAAAGTTCCTTGAACCATATACACAGATGTACTGACTTGAGAGACAACAGGCTCAAAGCATATCTCTTTTTCCTTCGTTGGCAATTGAGCATAAATGAGTCACAGGCCTGTATGATTCCTTTATGTTGTTCATTCAAGTCATCCAAGTAGTTATCCAAATGAATTCGTCAACCTTGGAAAGAACTTTGAAATTTGAATTAACAGCTGCAACTGCAGTTAGCTCTCTCACTGGATGATATGCTGGCCAGCATGGTTCCCAATTCTTTAGCCTTTGTAACAGGTCCCAGAGACAAAGCAACAAAACATGACCCAGGATGGCACTAAATTAAACAGCCTAAAGAGCATGTCAATGACATACCATCAATCCAACTCAGAGAAGTTAAACAAAGTACTGAAGTTGGATCCTCACAAATAAAGGGTGGAAAAATTATTTACAATATATTGTTGAGAAGAAACGAAAATTCACATTTGAAATAAAATATTAGCACATTTTACCTTGCCAATGCTAATTCCAAGTTGATCTTCGGACATTAGCAACTAACATTTTTAACTGGAGATGAAACAACAAAATTCAATATAATCATTCCTAACAAAACAAATCAGGTATCTAAAAGAACATAAACCTACATAATTCACTTTACCTTGTTATTGAATTATCAGGAGCATTTCCTCTGGAACCTCATCTACTCCGAGATCCCTCTTTTCCATTACCACACAATCCATTTTCTCACCTGAATTGTCACTAAGCAGAACTGCCATGACATTTTTTTTTTTTTGTCCCAGGGGTTGCCGGTTCGTAGAATTTTTTCCATTTATGTATAAAATATTTCACGTGGGTCTGTCCTCTGTTCACTTGAATACTTGATTAAAAGCATATGTGAGTCGGTAGCTACCATAATTTCTTTTACAAGATGGTCAAAACTCAAAAGAGCATGAAAAGAGCATGAACTAGATATTCGTTTACAGGTTCTTCAATCCAGCCTCAACAAACGCTAACTCTACTGTGAGGTGAAAACACGCATATCCTACTATCCAGAAAGTGTTCCATTCCCCCACCAGCAGCTGCGGTTCCACTAGAAATAGTAACTTTGAAACCAAGCCGCATAGTAAGATGGAGGTGTGCCATGATAACAAATGAATGATCTCACCGTGCTTCTCGGTTATGATGGCACATTCCATTCAACTATAAGCATCTAATCCCCCTCTAGCAATAATTCTGAGACCGTTATTCACATTGCTATGAGCAACAGAAACGTTGTTGGGCGTTTCTGTTTGGCCAGTAATCAATTTTTATTAGAAAATATGCATCTCCCAGACAATAATTTACACAGGAGATGGCGAGAGCAAAAAATCTGGCTGTAACCTCTGTAGAAGTATTCCACAAAAGGGACAGTATGGTAGCGCTGATCCAACTGATGACTGTCGGGAAAAAGTTTCAAAATCTGAAACGTGACCAGGCATTGTAAACAGATCTAGAGGAGCCAACTTTGATGCCCATCGTTGACAACATATGCAAAACCACAAGGGCGAAATCGGGCAACAAAGCATAGTAACAGCACAACGCACTAGCTTATGCCTCTGGCCAATCCTATTACTTCCTTTCACTCCCAAGCAAAATGCAAATTCTGCTGATTCAAATGGAACAGTTGCCGAACAGAAACTGCACTTTTCTTCCACTTCATATTCACAAATGTCCATTAATCTCCTGCTGTGAAAATAAGAGATGGAAAATATTTAAGAGGATAAAAACTATGAAAAAAGTTAATCGAAAAGCCTAAAATGCAACAGTCGATGGGCCCTCGAACCTGCAACTTAATCCTAAAAGATTGCATTGTGTTAAAAGAATCCCGGCTTTAAGATGTCACAAGCAATGCTATTTAGGTTTGCTAGATTGTCAAGTCAAATATTAGCAAAAGAAAATATGTATACTTGTTCACCACAATTTCTTGGAAGAAAACGGAAGTTCAGGAAAAGGCACCTTTCCTCACGTTTTCCAACTTCTGCTGCAAGAATCTTAATATTATCCTTCACATAATTGTAATTAAGTGAAACCCACTGCTCCATCTGCGCTAATCCAATAGGACTCCAGCATCTAACTTCACAAGAATCCATTTTCGAATTGGACACCACACTTAAGGAGGAGGAAAGGGACACACCGACAAGCCTTTCTTGCAATTCCCTTTCACTGTGCGAGAGCAATTCCGTCCATAAATTTAATTGTTCTTCTTCAACACCACTTAACCCTTCTAATTCCTGTTCTTTCCCACCATTTTTGTCTGCACCGAGTTCTTTAAGTACAACTCGCCTGCTAATAATGTTGAGAAGGTGCAACTGACGAGTGGAAAGACCAGACAGAAACTTCGAGGGTTCAGGCAAAAATGTTGGGGTGTCAAACTGGGATCCAAAGTATGATATCAACCATTTGCGTAGTATATGCTCCACGAACTCAGGTATGGTCTGCTCAAAGGCCAAGAGTGCTGCAACAATATCCCAAACAATCAGTGGGTAACCCAGAATTTCACAGTGACTCAGAGCCCATAATATATTTTTCTCCCACCAAATTAACTCTTTGTGAGGAAAACCAATACAGGATTCAACATCAAACTCCATACAGACATTGGAGGAAATGTCCAGTTGCTCTCCTCCAGTCCAATGAAAATCAAGAGATGCTTTCTGAGTCCTGAGATTGAAGAGTAGAACTGGTATGTTAGAAGTGCAGTAACCTGTAGCGTGGATCAGACTTTTTAAAAGCCATATATGTGTATGCGTGTGTGTATTCCATGGTACAAAACTACACTATGATGGACTAAAAGAAGATGAAACACACAAAACTCACCTTTCCTGGTACATAGGATTTAACAGATTGGAGTCAAATCTGCGAACCTACCAAAAAAAAAAAAAGGCAAGAACTTTATGGTATTGGATCCATTCAAGGCCCTAATTATAAGTAATATCTTGGATATAACTAATCCAGCCAAATGAAAATGCTTAGATGGCGAGGGGTAATGATTGATGTCAGATTACGAAAGGAACAAGTTAATGCCGTTTCATTTTTGTATTTTGGTTCTCAGCATGCTTAAAAACCATTTCTATTTAAAAACATAATCTGGTCAAACAAATCACATCCACATTTCATGGGATTACATGTAATACACAAATCTTCACCATTTATTTTCATTAAAACTATTTCTAATTTTAAATAGAAATGGTTTGTGAATGGGACATCCATGATTTACTTCAAGCTAAAAATATATTTTTGTTCTCGTAATTACATAAGAGGAAGCTATCGTGGTTACTCTACATGGACACAACAGTTGGGACAAAGTCTGGTGGCTCCCAGAACAGAGAAGCAATGATCAAGGGATTAACCATCCAATCATGATTCCTACAATGCCACTTTGAGTTAATGTGTAAAGTATTCTTTTAGCTGCATAAGCTAACACAACGTTTTGGAACTTCAATAACCTGCATAGCAATCGAATACATTTTGTATGAAGAAATCCTGGACCAACATGTTTGATTTAGAAACATTGATACTGATGATAGAATTGAATTTCTGTCTGTTCTTGTTAAGAGAAGATTGCATCAGCAGGAGAGGTTCCAAGCAAAGATTGTATGGCCAGAGTCTGCAATTTTTTGGAATTAAGCCTGTGTGACCAGTGTGCGTGGATTTGCTGGTAGGAAGTTTATTCCTCCATTGGAAGTTGGCGTCTTACTTCTTGTCCTCTATCTAGTGTGTCTTGGTACAGTTTCTTTATTGTCTCTTTGCGTGGTGTTTCTGGGATGTTTTTGGGTCTGTTTTTGTCCGTTTCTCACTTGGTCATTTGTGCCTTTGGAGTCCTTTTGTTTTGCTTTGTTTTTATTTTGCCCCTGCCTCTGGTTTTTGGTAGGGAATGCCTCAGGCTCCTTTTGTATCCTTCATTTTATGAATAAAATCTCTTTTATTTAAAAAAGAAAAAAAAATCTGCATAGCATTCTTTGGCTGAGTTTGCAACTCTCTCAGTTTATTATTAGCATAGATAGGTAGATCCAAGATCCAAAAGGGATGAGACGCGAGGGTCTTTAGTTATAAGTGCATATCAGGATTCTCTGACCCTGTTTAATTAGAAAGATGCTTGAACCAAATCAGACTAGTGACCACACAAGTAGGATTTTGAGGCAACTAGAGATATTGAATGATCAGATATGATACCACGGCAATAACCAAATTTCCAGGGGAAACAGCTACACCAAAGCAAGAATCAAATGCATCTGGAACCTGCAAATAATTTCTTAGTTATTGTTGGTAAAGCGAATGTGAATAGAAATGTATATTTAGAACAGAGAATAGTAAGTGAAGTCGCATCATACATCATTGCAGCACTTCACACCAGGAATATTTGACGGACTTGGCACTTCACAGAAAGAGTTTCCGTGTAAAATCCAGCTCTTTAAAGAGTTATCCTGTGATTGATCAAAAAGATCTCATTAATAGACTGCCAAAATTCTTAATTAAATTAATTACAAATTCCTCTCAATTAATCATTAGCTATTGAGCAGAATAAAAGATGCTAATGCCAGAAGAAAGACAATATGCCTTCATCCGCTCCATAAACTAGGCATCTGTCAGCATTATCTAGCAAACCTTGCTGATAACTATTCAGAAAAAGATAAAGTATCCGATGCAAAATGGAGAGATACTGTATCCATTGGAAACAATTAACCATTCCACAAAAAGTGTTCCAGAATTTTCAAATCAACTGCTTGATGTAATTTCTTCTAATACTCTAAGGCATGCTTAAACAGGAAGGAAAAGGAGAGGGGGGGTGCATTATTCTTCTTTGTTGAGAGAGAGCTCCCTTAAAATTCACTGTTACAAAAGGGAGAAAGAGAGGAAACAATTTGCTGATTTGAAAATAAGGAGTATCTTCAGATTTAGAACCAAATTTTTAGATGCTTCAACACTCTTTATATTTGCGTCTATATTTTTTACTTTTCCCAACATGTATTTATTATACTTTATTTTATTAGCAACAAAAAGATTACATTTTAGATTTTATCATGAAAAGTTCCAAAACGTCAACAAATACGGGGTTCGAAGTTCCAATTCATTTAATGCAACCCAATAGAGAGTGGGTTTTGGCTCTTTAACTTTAAGAGAATCTTTCATTTAGAGTCTCTTGAAGTCATGACAAGAAGTCTAAAGGCAACAGTTTGAAATCACACAGACGCGATAACCAAAGTTCTAAGCAGATAAATGACATAATGTATTCCAGACCAACCGGGATGCATAAACTTTGAACATTAGTACCTGGCTGCAGCTGTATAAACAACGCCCGTCAAAAGCCCAAGCTAAACCCATAACCTGGAAATCATTCACAAATTAATTATAATCACTGATGCAAAAAGAACTATATGCAAGCACTGAGGATGTACCATGTGGTTGTGCGCATCAGAGCAGCCAATTTTTTCCAATCTGCTTGTAGGGAACTCACACATCCATACTTCAACTGTTCCGGATCCTTTACCAATAGCCAAGAACAGTTTCCACGGTGATTGCACAGGTACAATAAGTGAAAGTACAGAGATCCCGATAGCATCAACTGTCATAACCTGATATTTAAACAGTTGAAAGTTCAAATAGAATGACTTCACAAGATCCATTCAGTTTAAAGCATCTCAATGGAGAGATTTCATATGATATTCTGACCTCCTTTAACAGAGAGAAGGAAGCATGACTATCTTCTGATGACTCTAGCATTTCTTCACCATTTACCTTCCAAATCTTCACACTATGATGGAAAATAGAACAAATTACTAGTTCAAGAAATAGTTAGAATGCCTAAATATTGAGAACTTCAAAGTAGAGTATAATTAGCTCCAGATACGACTGTTCAAGCTACTAATCCAACCAACACAACACATTGCAAAAGACACACGATCGTTATTGCTTTTGATGTTAAGACCATGTCAGAAGAAGATATGGAGTTGAAATATGAAAATACACAAAATCTACGGCTAAAAAACCATCCACAAAATTGTGAACCACAAGGAGAACTGAAAGTTAAAAGCTTTGTCAGATTAACGCGTGAATCCATTACTTGACATTCGCCAAATTCAATTCACTTTTCTGATCTCCCATACTAGGAACAGTAAGCCCATTTGCATAACATGAATAATAAGACTTCATTTGGTGTATAAATGAATGAATGAATAGCAGCATTCAGCATGATAATATTTCACAATATTAATACATTAAGAGCTTGTTCTTGGGAGATTTGTGTGTAAATAGATTTATAGAAGAATGTGTGGTGGGAATGAAAAGAAAGTTTATTGGGAAGTGTGAAATTTTGTTTTCTGTGGAGAATATGTGATTGGTATTGATTTGATAAATTTATGGATATATATAAAGCTCCTAAGAACATTCTTAGCTCTAAGCATAACATGAGTAATTAAAATAAATAATTTGCAATATAAAATATACTAAGAATAATTTTGAGAAAATAACTAACAAACTCACCAGTCTAAAAGTTAGCAAATGATTTGTAATTTCGGTTAAAGGGTAGAAGATTAAATTTAATAAATCCAAGCCATAAATATAAAAGAATTAAACAAGTCAGTTTATATCTAGAACAGAATTCTTCTCACTATGGCTACTACACTTTTTTAACTCCATTCCCCTAGTAGGTGATACTAAAAATATTACTTATCCAAGGTGTAATTAATTAGGAAATTTACCACAAAGCATGTGATAGGAACTGGGAACAATTGCTGAATTTATGTATATTATAGAAGACTAATTGCTGAAATTTATGGAAATTACAATATGTTGATAAGCATTTGAGGCTTTATCTATCTCCCAAAGGGTTTCCCCAGTTCTACTAATATCTGCCTAATGAAAACGAACCTGCCTTCTACTATATAGTGAGTTAGCACCCACTTATTAACAATCTACCCAAACTACCCTTAACAAGTTACTCGGCAACAACTATAACCTATCATCACCGCACACTCCAAATTCACCCCGTCCTCAAGGTGAAGGTGGGCTTCCATTACAAAATAGAAACTCCAATTGAGCCAAAAGATTTGTTTTGCTAGCAAAACTTTCACAGTCAAGGCAACAAAAATATATCATAGTCCAAGTGCAAAGGCAACCAATGTTAGCACCGCACCCACGAAAACTCAGTAACCTGTTGCACGTACTTGCAAAATTTGAAAATTCTGAATTATGACAGCCGAAGTAAGATATTGGTTAAGCACATAATCAACCAGTGTTCTGATCCCGATCACGAAATCAGAGGAAAAGTCACCATCCCTGCACTGACTCATGTGACAAATCTCAGCATCCATCTTTAACTGGAAATTTGAATCATTGAATTTCTTAAAGGTGCAGAGGTTTTTGCCAGTTTAAAACGTCTAGGACCACTGGCGCCATTTTTGGGGCTGAATATGGCATATTTGAAGTTGAGGTTCCCTTGTGAAAATTGGATGACTGAACTTTGCAAACCTAAAAATTTGGGGACCACTAGTCCATGTTCTGGGGCTGAACTTCGTATATAACTTCTGGCCTGATTTCCTGGCAATTGAAATTCTGGCGAACCTTTTGATGCAATTTTCAAAATCTGAATGGGGTTGAATTTTGATTATTTACCTTTACTGGACCTTTTCTTCGGGTTGAGCTAAAGCTGACCCACAGGGGTTGTATTTCAACCAAATTCTTCAACTGTTGGGCTTTTATCATTTCCAAGGTCCCATATATGCAAAGCAATTATGTCTTCTCTCCTTGTGGATTTCTAATTGAAAGGAGCTGCAAACGATATGGGTCTGTTCTAGAGGATTTTTCTGGTTTTTCACCAACTGGGCCTGACCAACTCCAATACGGGGCCCGATTTCCTTTCTCAATCCTGCAAGCCCTTCCTGCAAATTTTCAATTGTCCTCTCTCGCGCTATCTCTGTGATCACTGCGACTGTCTTCTCTCGCTCTCCCCACATATTATTTTCTTCGCCGACAACCATCTCTGGTTCTTCCCAAGTTCTCACAGGCCGATGTCGATCTATTACTTCAAAAGAAGCCAATACCTCCCAAGGAAAGGGGAAAAAAAGCAAAGCTACAGCGTCCTCAACTTTCTCTGCCTCAGATAATGGATTCAATGGGAAGCTCCTCTCTGCCCCAGACACTCCACCAATAAACATCTTCCCCATAGAAAAATAATATGTTGAGTCAACCTTGAGAATCTAATCGGAATTCATGAGTCTCGTAGATTTCATTTACTGATCCATGAAATTTCCTCAAACTTCTTTCTGAAATCTGTTACCATTTGGCCTAGGATCAATGCTCTGATACCAATTTGATAGGAACCTGGATCAATTGCTGAATCTAAGAATATAGAAGACTAAATTGCTGAAATTGTACAGAAACTAGGTCGATATGCATTCGAGATGCTTCTCTCTCTTCCAAAGGGTTCCCCCAATTCTATCAATATCTGCCTAATGAAAATGAACCTGCCTTCTCCTATTTATAGTGAGTTAGCACCCACTTATTAACGATCTAACCAAACTACACTTAACAAGCTACCTAGCTAACAACTAAAACCTATCAGCATGTCAGTAAAAATTACTTTGCCAAACATTTGCTGGAAAGGTTAGTTACATATTCAAGCACGAGAAGAGGCAAATATACTTGTCATTTGTGACTCTTAGCATGTTTCGGGATAAAAAAATTAAGGAGATGTAAATTATAGTTGATCAGCACTCCTCACCTCCCTTCACAACTTCCACTAGCCAAAAGAAACTGAGAACTTGAACCATTAGAGTCCAACAATGCCCAACTAATTGTTGTGATCCAAGCATCATGTGCCTGGAGAAAGCCAATCAAGATTACAGAAATAGAGTCTCCATTATTACTAAGAGAACAGCAACGTGGACCATGGATTCTCCAAAATGAAATTCTACCACATTTCCCTCCAACAGCTAGTACAGAGCAATAACTGGATGAAGTCTTGGGCAAAATGGGTGACCATGCCACAACAAGTGACGCCAGCATGTCATTGCGAGAAGCATACTGTTGTGCGGTTATTACAGAAACACTGCAGTCTTTGGGCTTTGCTTTAGAAAGAGACCAAGGAACACCTTCGTAAACAATTTTTGCTGTTAGATTGTTAGTTTCAATTGGAGCAACCTGAAAAATAAAGAAGCAATATCATGAGTACCACATTAGTAACTGCATTTATACATTCAAGTGCAACAAGATGAGGAGATTGTCCAACCAACAACAAATTATGGACTGAAGGGCTACAACGTACAAATTGACAGTATATGATTCAGTGTGAAGCATCAAATCAATGTTTGAAAAGGCGAGGCGGAGGGTTTCTGCCTCAAGGCGGCAGAGTTAGAACGGCATAGCACAAGGCTTATGACTATTTCGACAAGGCGCTCGCTCGCCTCGGGAGTGACGCCTCTAGGGGATGGAGGCTTACGCCTCGATTTTGAACCATATTTCAGTTGTAGAATTGCAGCTTACGAAGTTTCAAGAAGTAATTTACCTTCATTCTTCCCCTTTTTGTTCTCGTCTTCTCGGTGATTGAAGAATTCATTTTACAGAATACGTTTACCGTTCCTCTTCTTTTTTCAATGGTGCTGTCTTCTATTTGTACTGAAGTTTGACAACTTTGTGTATATTATAATAATATCATGTAATACATGGATAATGATTCCTACCCACCTTTTGTTGACTAGTTGTTGGGACCTGGGATTTCTTTACTGATCACATTAGTGCATTACAGTTGGCAGAAAATCTGAACACGTTAACACATAAATTCACCAACTTATACAACATTTATTACCACATACTATTCTCTGTCAACAGTTATGAAATAAACAATACCCCATGTGAACTAGCATATTATTCTCTGAACACATTACACATAAATTCAATTATTTCATTAAATATTATTTATTTCATTAATAGGTGAAGGAAATAGTTTGTTTTTATAGCTTTATTAAAAATTTTCCCATTCTTTTCCATTTTTTATCGAGGCTTACGCCTCAAAGCGCCCTGAAGCTTACGCCTCGCCTCCGAAGGCAAAACCGCCTCTAGGCCTATTTCCGCCTATTCGAACTATGCATCAAATGATGGAAAAAGCTATGGATAAAACAACAATGAACAGTGACATTACGCTTGGTGCATTTTGCCTTCTTCGCTTGCATTTATTTCTTAAGATGGAGATGGGTAGATCGTTGGCACATTCCTGTTCTCTGTTATCTTGAAGCTGTTGCTCCTGCAAAAAGCAAAATCTCAAACAATGTTAAGAGTTAATGAGGGTAAAATGCATTTAAATATCTAGATTCTCGAATTACACACCACATCAACCATCTAAGGAAACACAAGACATGGAAGGATGGAACCAACTCACTCCAGAATCTTTCGAAGATATAATTCCTACCTCCCCAAAATTGATCTTCAGGAGATAAGCATACAGCATCTCAGATATATCCTTAACCTATAACAATTCAAGAGACGGAATCGTGATTAATGCAGAATATATTATTTAGCGCATTTGCAGCAGTGCTACCAGTTGAAGAAATACTGGATGCACATTTAGATGCAGGTGTATTGCTTCAGAAAGGGCTAAAGCCATATGTGTAAAACGAAATTTAATGAAAGGTTGATTTTATGCCCAACTAGTGCATAATATGCTTATAAGCTCTCCAAACAAAATTTAACCATTTTCTAACACGGCCAAGTAGTGACACAAGACCTTCCATCTAGCATTTGCAACATTCAAGTCTACCTTTCATCACCAACATCCAACTGACATCGAAATGCAAGAAAGCATCTGCAAATTAGAGTAGATCAGATTTTACAGCATTCCTTTATTTTTCTATTTTATTTTTTATTAAATGGACTAAAGCACCAGTTACAAACATTTACTGATTTAAACTTTCACTTCAGGTCATCAAATGCTGATTTCCACTCATATCCCCACTTTCCTTTTATAAGTTGCATTACATATTACTTTAGTGCATACCTCTACCCACTCTGCACTATACTCGCAGAATGGCATTCGATAAAGCTTCACTTGTCCTTCAGTGGTGCAAACGGCAAGCAAACAACTGCGCCAAATGAAAAGATTTACCAGTGAATTTGCGACACAGAAAAGAAAAAGCGCGTCACGTGGCTTAAGAACATATGTTGAGTAAGAAACTTATACCCTGAGTTGGGTGCTAGACCAACAGGAGACCAAGAAATGGACCTGGCACAAGGACGAGTACCACGAGACAAGGAAACCGGTAGCATACGATCGGAGATCAAATCTATCAACATGTCAAAGGAAATTAGAAGTGAATGACCAAAGAATCATGAAAGCAGTAGATAAGGTGTAAACTCAGACTTGCACAATCAAAACAACAGTAAAAATTTAAAATAACTACTAACGTAAGTTCAGCCATGGATGCTACCATGTAAAATGAATGCATGTTAAGATATGACATACCTTGACGCTCAATGACCCCAATGGAACAAGGCTCCCTAGAACTGATAGTAACCAAACCCCGAGATCCAAAAGGTTTAGCTGGATTCTGAACAGGTTGGAAATCATTAAAGCATGTTATAAATGATTCATGAACCGGTTTTTCTAGCCAGGAGAAAGTAATTGCACGTATTTTAACAGGCTAAGCTCAGGACTGGTTAAGTTATCAATGCAATCAAGAGTATTACCAATATAGTAATAAGATTTCCAGAGGCCACAGCCACCAAATTTTCGTCAGACCAAGCAACAGCATTTGGATAAGAAGGAGATGCCACAAGCGAAGCGGCCTGGAACCTCGAGGAGGACATTGTTGTTGAGTACTTCCAACTCCAATCAACCTAGACTCCCAGAAACATTGCAATTTGTATGAAATTTATCAATAAAATTTCAACTTCAAGCTATGTCAATAGAGTACTATACTGCTTTCCCGCAGTGGGAAATGACCACAGTGCTTTTTCTACATTGTATATCGCTGTGCCGACTGTGCACTGCCTGTTTGAGCTAACACTTAGTTAGAAGGATAAGATTAATTGAAGTTCGGTTGCCTATGGGGAGCTTGAGCATTGGATAACTGTACCAGAGGTCAACGAACATTCATTTGACGTGCAAACAGATTACTGGAACTTTAATTGCTTGCAATTAGGTAACTAAACTTTAATCTAAGAGTAATTAGGTCACTCAACTTTAACTGCTAACAATCAGATCACTAGACTTCTATTTAGTTGCAACAAAGTCATTCCATTATCGCGAAATTGTTACTTCATCGAATTAAAGTCCAAGGAAACAAGAAACTTGGTACCCCAAATGGCATAGATTATTGGTATACGTCATCAATTTTCGTCAAAATTTCTGTCAAATAGTCTAACACCCTATTTATTGAGTGACATAGTTGCAATTAAATCAAAGTTTAGTGATTAAATTTCCAATAATCAAAGTTCAGTAACCCAGTTGCAGTTAAATTAACAAGTTTGATTTAATTGCAATTATACTGAGAGTTCAATGACCTTTGGTACAATTAACCATTGAGCATTACTCGCTGACTAAATAAATGCAAAAGACATTCCTCAAAAAATAAATAAATAAATGCAAAAGACACAAGCATGGAAAAATATATAAACTGTGCTCAATTTTACCTGGGTAATGAAATCGCAAGATGGTCATACACACACGGAGTAGCAGAGCTAGACCTTTTTAAACGGGTATGCACAATAAAAATTTAAGAAACATGTGTGTGCAACACATTTTTTACTTACAAAGTATCTAGCAAGCAATAGGTAGAAAAGAAAGCAACATCCCAACACTACACTTTCCCATTTCCACTGTCAATGGCAAAACATAGTTACAAAACTGTAGGACCTTTTTAGAGATGTACCCTACGCGGTTTCATAATTTCATGACATTGTAAAATTACATCGTTATCAATAATGTTAAAAACATCTTTCTCAATATACACAATCAAAGTATAATTCAACCATTGAACGAAAGTGGCAAAGAGATTCAATTAATCAAAAACGAGGGGAAAAAAAGTAAAGAAGGTATAGAGGCAAAGACACATAGTGGGCTTAGGGGAGGGAAGATTAGATAGAAATTTGCACAATTAAGAGGTTCAGTGATTTAGTCCATCCATTGGTAACGATCACAGCAGGCCTGTGATTTCTAAGTCCTGAGGCAAGCTCCAAAAATAGGCCCTTGACATAGAGACAAATAGTTACCTTTTATATGAAACAAAACATATAGAGTGAAAGACACATATATTGACCATTAAATTTAAAAAAAAAAATTCTGAAAGATTACTTATTATCACCAAAACGCATTACAACATCCCAAAAAGTCACCTAGACCCCGCCCGTTTTGCATTTTTAGAGGGAAAAATACAAAGGTCTCCTACCTATATTTGTATTAAAGCTATTTCCTTCTCTTTATTTTACCTTTTCTAATATCCGGATTCATATTTTAGAGGCACGACATATAACTATTTCTAATTCAATTGTCCTACAAGTACCAATAAAAATAATTAAGCAAAACCAAAGATGACTATAACTATATGTAACAATATATTAAGTCCATAAGTTCATATCACTCAATTCATAATTCTCAAAGTGCAAATGGATTCAAGCAAATAGATCCCAATTTTTTTCTTTTAATCATAAAAAATGAAAAACACAGCCCAAATATAATTCTAGACAGTATCCTCTGTCCAATAAGCTGCACTTCTGTGCTATAATGATTGGATTGAAGAGGTGAAAATAGTTTAAAAATTCCAGCAACATAAATTCCAGCAAATGAAAAAATTCATAATAATCAGTACATAGGTTATTGACCAAATATCATCTTATAATTCATAAGTTTGCAATGTAAAAATTCCAGCAATATACACGTTCTCATACTTAAGTTTTTATTTAAAAGATTGGATTTCTTTTTGCCTAAATCCTAATTCATCATGTATGCCTAATTCCTCTTGAAAAATAGGCTAATTCATAGGAAGAATAAATAGACTAATTCAAAAAAGCACAAAACAAGTAAATGCTATCTCATAAGCAATTTCCAAACGCCAATTGCGAATCAGGAACTTAGGAATTAGGGTTAGCTTACCTGAGGCTTTGGCTGCTGCGTTGCGCGAGTGACTGCCGACGGGCGACCAAGTGGGAGACTCGACCGACGAGAGGCAGGGCTACCGGACGGCAACCGTTCACCGGTTCACGTGCGACTGAGAGCCGTTCGAATTCGAAGGATTTGTTTCGAGTCCTATTCCCAGTTCGTCAGACGTTTCACGTCATCTGAATTTTGTAATCCTTTTTTTTAAAAAAAAAAACCATACGTTTTTGGTATTGGATAGACCGATATTGGACTGATTTTGGGCCCTTTTTTAATTTTTCTAAGATATTTTAAATTATTTTAAAAAAAAGGATAATGCTAATGTAGTGCTAGTAGAGCTTGCCACAAGTCTAAATGACATCTAATGTGGTATTAAATGATAAGTGAAATTAAATGAATAAATAAATGACTTACTTAACTTATCATTTGATATCATCCTAATATGGTGCTAAGTATCAGTAGTACTAAATAGTATTACTCTAAAAAAAAAAAGAGAAAATTAGATTTCGTACTTTATTTTGTAAAAATATTTGAAAAATACGGTCTCTCTCCTTGTGCCGTAAAAATAGGTTAATTTAGGCAAATCCGTCGTTTTCTTTACCTATTCTAAAAAAATAGGTGATAAATTGTAAAATTGGAAAAATCAGGTTTTGATTTATACATGACTTCTCTCTCTCACTTCATCATCTTCCTCTCTCTTTTTCTCAAGTCGTGCTCACCCATCACCGTTACCGCCGCCACCACCACTATGCATACACACTCTGCCGCTACATCCGGAACGCCTTCCCGCTAGTGCATTTGAAATTTCGCGCTGCAATCTAAATGCATTCGTCATTGCATCAGGTCACGATTCAAATCGCAATCTAATTTCTATAAGGAGCTTTCAAATCAGATCAATTGAGCTTTCAAAATTCCGCAGCTACATCTGTGACTCACACCACCGTGAGGGCTATTAGAGATTTATCAGTGAGGTGACACCGGAGATATATACTATACATTGATTGGATTTCGAATTAGGGTTTTTTTTTTCAATTTTGTTTAATCTCTTGTTTAGTTGGGGTTTCAATTTTGTGAATTTGAATCTGCAATTTGGGGATTTTTTTTTTATTTAAGTTTTGTGGCTGTAATGGGTGGTGGTGGTTTTACTTTAGTTTATTTGGGATGGGCAGATGGTGATTGATGGTGGTTTCGTGGTAGTGTGACGGTTGTGTGATTGGCTGGTGGTTGGTATGACTGTTTTGTGATTAACTAGTGGTTTGTATGACTAGCCGGTGACGGGTCACGCTGTAACTCGCATGTGACGGTCACACTATAGTCACATTGTTAATTAGGGGTTAATTTTGATGGTTGTTTTGTGTGTGGCCGGCGGTTGCGGTGGTGGGTGGTTGGTTGTTGTGTTTTGTGACTTAATGTTCTGACGAATTATATTAGAGGTGTGTTGTGACTCAGTGTTTCAATGAGTTGTTGTCACGGCGGTGGTATGACTGGTGATCTCTTAACAATTTATGACCAACATAAGCTCAAAATAATTAGTCATAATAGGGTCACAAAATTTTTTTTTTTTTGACAAACTCAACACACATCTTAACCGCAATCAACACACCATATCACAAAACCATAGTAATTTTGTGGTATGTGGAATCGGTATATAAGTTGGAGCACACACACATCAAATGGCAATAACGAGTCACAATATGGTCACAATTTGACACCTGACTTTTATAAAAAAACCTTCATATACTTTAATATTAAAAATAGCGTAAAAAAGATGGGTATTTGTCAAGTTATCCTGTAAAAATACAGCTATTTCTCATCAAGGCCATACTTCATACTCCTTTTTTTCTATACAATATGGCCCATTTCCATGTTTCCTTCTCTTCAATTCCCAGAGCCATATTATTTTTTTCTTTATACTGAGCCCCATTTGTGATTAAAGTAACTAGTAATTTCACCCGTACCTTGCACGAGATGTCTTGGCCAAATAATTTAAACAATTCAAGAGTAATATTCACTATTGTATAAAATATTCTGAAATCTGTACAACTTAATATTTTACGTGTTTGTGAGTAAAAAAATTAATCTTTTTCAACTTGTACAAATACTCACCATTAAAGTTGTTGGTTGAAATTTGCTTGTTTGACATTTTTGGTAGAGTAGTAATCTTCAATTCACTAACATATAGACGGCGAGATTGTATTTAGAATCACAAGGCTATCGAGCATATAACTATATATATTTATATTCAAATCTAATGAATCTAAGGAACCGAAACGCTCTCCTTTCTTCCATCTTTTCAAATCAATTTGGGTAATATCTATTTAAAAATTCTAGGGGATATGAAAAGGAGACATTATTAGGTGACATTCTTATGTGGCACACTTGTATTGGACGATGAAAAAGTAGACATGTAGTTATCACCCAATGAATATGTGCCACATAAGAATGTCACCTAATAATGTTCCCTTTTCATATCCCCCTAGAATTGCTCATATCTATTGCATGAAGCAACCGTCTTATAATTCCAAATCAATTTATTCATAATGTAGAAACGCATATTGATATTCCAGTTGATGTTCTTTTTGTGCAGTGGAATAAATTGTTACAATCACAAATTGAAGATATTGTCCTTAGGAGTGGGCAATTTAACCGAAGAACCGATGTAAATCGACAACCCGAACTGAACAAGTTGGGTTCTACTGGTTCGTGGTTTGGTCCAGTCGGTTTTGTGAGAACGAGTATGTGCTTCGGTTCGGTTGACGGTTTGGAGGCTCAAAACCTGTTTAAACCAAGCAGAACCGATAAGTTATCAACCGAACCGAAATAAGCTTAAATTGAACCTTCAATTTATAGTCTAAACTGACAATCAATTTTTATGCAAATATACTCATTCCCAAAAGTGGCCCACTTCCCAAAAATCTGAACCATCAATTCAATTACTATGCAATTGTCCTTCTTCCCAAAAGTATTGAAAGATGCTACAGTGCTAGACATACTCATCCGGTCAAAACACCAACAGTGCGGCAATGCCTTCAGAAAATTCCGTCAAAATTCCAGCACATGTAAATCTCGATCCCGCGCCTTTCTTTGTAGGTAGATTGGAAATATTGGTATAGATTAAGTATATCCAAAGTTCAAGAGGTATGTTTCAAAATCTAATTGGTAATTCATATTTTTTTGGGAGAAAATTCTGGAGGTGTTTTAATATATTTGAATTCTCTTTGGACGAGTTTGTGGTTCTAAATTTTTGGGTATTTTGATGGATGTGAATCTGATGGTGCTCTGGACGATTTTGGGGTTTTGAATTTTTAGGGATCTCAATGGTCTGAATCCGGTGGCTTTGTGGACGATTTGGGTAATCGGTTTAAACCGAACCGGTTCAGTCGGTGTCGGTTTGGAAGGGAACTATGGTTCGGTTTCAGTTCCAAAATGTATGGAACCGACATGGTCGGTTCGGTGGCGGTTTGGGCTGAAAACTGAAACGTCCAAACCAATGCCCACTCCTAATTGTCGTTCTTCCTCAAATTGGTGTGAAGATCCGATTGTTGGTAGTGTAGCAAAATAATCACCATCTTAGTAATGTAAGTAGCCAACTTATCTACTGTTACATAGACAAAGGAATATATAAATGTAAATCTTACCAATGCAAAAATACTTTAGCTGTAATCCAAACAACAATAACATGCGGGAATGGATAAGATTACAAAATGAGACAGCTAACAGATGAAAACATACATATTGAGATGGCACTTGGATATGGTTGTTTTTTTATC
This sequence comes from Nyctanthes arbor-tristis, assembly GCA_963692815.1. Classification (NCBI taxonomy): domain Eukaryota; kingdom Viridiplantae; phylum Streptophyta; class Magnoliopsida; order Lamiales; family Oleaceae; genus Nyctanthes; species Nyctanthes arbor-tristis. The sequence goes on from CAVNYN010271263.1 coordinate 22,414, forward strand.
ATGTAGAACTTCAAATTAATCCAAGAACCATGCTTGCTGAAACGGATTGTGACCTATATAAATATATAAAATAAATGTTTACAAAAATGACAATCAAATTAGTTAACTACTGACAAAAATATATAAGAAATTAGAGTATACACTTACACAGGAAAATAAAGATAACAATAACTAAATCTGTGCAGTTAAAATTATATGCAGAAAGATGAGTAAATGAAAAATGTTTATAGGAGAAAAGAGAAAAATGCAGAAGACAAAAACCAAAGTAAAAATCTTTGTTCCAATCAAATACAAACTTGGCCAAACATTCCGACTGGACACTTAAATCTATGTGTGCTATCCAACTACACCCATTGTGTTAAAAAATGTGGGAACATATACGTCTACCTTCTCTATCTCAACTTTTGCGTGCTATCCAAATACACCCATTCCGTTAAAAATATGGGAACATCGGTGCCTACAGTCTTTATCTCACCTTTGGCTTCCTTTTAGTTATTATAAAAAATTTAGTACTTTAGATTCGTTAAAAGAGTATACAAACACTATCAGTCATTCAATGTTAGCAATCCCCGTTTTCTCATGATGAATGCTTATACATAAAGAAAAGGAAAGAAGTAATTGAAGTCTACCTTCATGCTTGACAACTGAAGAATCTTGAACTCACATCAACATTATTCAGCGTGCTATTATCCTCCGTATCTAACAATGCTATCGAGATGTCAATGGTAGAAGTGAACTCAAGTTGAAAAGGCTCTGTCCAAAATCAATCATTGGTCTTGTAATTTCACCCTTTGATTGCCTAAGAATCATCAATGTACTATGATGAGCAAGACCTGACTTGATTATCGATTTCTCCTCTCTCGAGAAGCTGATTTTGTTGCCTGAGATTAAAAGAAATCAAAACTAATTTAAACATAAAGAATCCATACCAGAAATAAGTATGTCTTTCGAGTTAAGAAAATAAGAATCAAACAAATATTTGGTTATTAGAATGAATGAAATTCTTGCCATTTTGGAATTATAAGGTACAACTTCAATAAAAGAACCTATTAAGATAATGTGTGGCTAGAACAAAATTTTCATTTCAAATAAAGGCTATTTTAGAGAAGCAAAATCACACAAAGGCTAGCTTGGACTATACATTCTCTCTAACATTATTTCACAGCTAATTCAACATATATCTAGTTTCATCATAGTACACAGTCAAGTCTTTGGTTTGTCTCATCCATAAAATTTTCTACAGGATTCAAACATAAAAGAAATTGGACTATATATGAACTAAAAATAAGGTAATTAATCTTCCAAAATAATTACGTGAAAAGCAAATCCAAATAGTACATCTTACTCACTGATAGGTGATTAATTGTAATGCTTAAATCCCCTATGTGTGTTGTTAATTGTGTGATATTATATTTAAAAGTTCATATTTACATTCAGTTTGGTAAATTGTAGGTTAAAATCTAAGTGAAAGTCAAGATGGACGAATTTGGATCAATGTTGCACAAATTATGAAGTTTGGGGACTAAAATGAGGACAATGAAAGGAAAGGCACAAAAAGAAGTGTTCAAGTCAACCGGAGCCACGTGTCTCAAGGAATTTTGGGCCACAAAATTGTAATACATATGATTTACATGGGAGTAAAATTGGTCATCAGAAAGCTTATCGAGCCAGGAGTCCAACACAACTTTCAGATCTTAATTCTAAGTTTCCTACTAAAAGTTATGGACGTTGGAACGTAAGCTGCCAATAGAATGCGGCTTCATGCGACCGCATGACGCTTGTATGCGCCCGCACACGTGTCCAGAAATTCGGCAGAATCAGCACAAAGAGCCATGCGGCCGTATGTTGATCTTGTGCAGCCGCACGGACCTGCACGCGTGAAATTCTAATTTTTTTCCTTATTTCCTTAGAACTCTTTTTACGCTTAAATTTGTACACAATTTTTAGACCTTATAAAAAGACGTTTAGCCTAGTCTTCAAGGAGGGAAGACATAATATAGAAAACACCATAGAAAATGGGGTGAAAAACACAAGACCCTTGGAGGCTTAGGAATTAAGTTCGAGATTCAATAAGGAGAAGCTTAGTGCAAGAGTTTTTCATCTTATTCAAGATCTAATTACCCGAGTTATGCGCTTTATCTTATTCGTGTTTTTCATTCATAATGTGTAATTGATTCTAAGTTGGGACGAACGATGTAACCTAGTTGAGACCATAGACATGTTTTTCATGCTTAATTTATAAGATTAATTCTTATGTTAAATTCTCATTGGTATATTGTTTTGTCTTCATCTATGTGGTCACTAGATGAATGAGTGTATGGACTTTTGCTGAACTGGAGAGAGGAATATTTAAGTTAGCTTATGCAATAAAAATCATTAATTTAGACAAGATAAAGAGATTTGCTTGTAGTTAGTGCGATCACGTAGGGTGAACTTCGGGGAGGCTTACATGAATCTCTTGTTGATTAATCTACTTAAGAGGGTTGTTAACGCGCTCACTTAGAAATAGGTGAGGGGGCCTAATTTTGTAGGATTAGCTAGTTTTGAGAGAAGTAGTTAGTTAATTTTGTGAGATTTGATCAGTAATATGGATTGCTCGCCGTTAAACTAGGTGGTCCACCTATGGTGACATCGGGAGTTCTAACTCATATCCATCATATATTTCCCTCTAGATCTTTGTATATATTTTATTTTTTAAATTTTATTTATTTGTTTATTTATTCTCTTTTCCAAAACACAAAATATTTGATCATTCAAATAAAGTAAGAATTAATAATTTCGTTACTTAATCCGATCCTCGTGGGAACGATAACTCAGACTCATTGTCCACTATATTACTTGTTCAACCCGTACACTTACGGATTTCAACACACATTTTACACGATCACTCACCAATAGAGGCTGCTACATAGAATGACTTCACAATACATAAATCCCCTTAAATAATTGTTACATAGGGCAAAGATTATTAAAAAACATCCGCATGATGCTTCTTTCCCAAATCTAGTCCCTTCAATCATTGGCTCATGGAACCCAACAATAACAGCATATGTGTCGCCGGAGAAGAAGACGACATACCCAATACAATTTTTTGTTGGATGGGTTAACAGGTGATGTGATAGAGGAATAAAATTTCAGAATTCAAGTAATCTGGGATCTCACCGTGCATAATTAGTAAAGAAGAAGTTGGAAGCAATTAAGACTAGAAATTTTGGAATAAATTAAGAGTCTGAACGAGATTTCCACCAAACTAATTGAGATTTTCTGCCAAGGATAATATCATGGGACAATCGCAGAAGATTGGATTCTAGAGTGTGGGAAAGAGAGGCATGATCGAATTGATTGAGAAGCTGAATTGATTCGTCAAACAGTAAAGAGAGTATGATAAGTTAAGATTGGCCATATTCTGATTTTTCAGTAGAAGGCCAAAAAGATATTTAAAAAAAAAAAACTAAAAGGAAACAAATGCAAAACTCAACTCGGGCTGCTAACTATACCAATAATAAAAAAAAATTTCCAAACATTACAATTGCAACTCAATTAGAAATCTCTAAATTGAATGTAATTAGGGTTGAAGATTTAACAAAAATAAAATATACTTATCCGAAATAGAGACGTTGACGATGATTATCCAGAGTATGTGTTTTGAAATGATTGGTATTGGTGAAAAAATCCCGCCCCGATAATATTTCCATTGATAATCCTAATCGTAATAGGTATAACGTGCCACAACCAATATAAACATTTGCACAAAAATAAATTAAATAAAGATTAGGGTTGGGGATTTAAGAGAAATGAAAGAAATTACTTTGATTAGAGATGTTGATTTCAAATAATATGACGGATTTGGCAAATCAATCAACTAACAGATAAGATTTCCATTCATAGGTCTTATCCAAATTAGGTATAATGTATCTCGAAATATTATGTGGATTTGGGGTAGGAAAATATTGATAAAATAAAATTAATAAAATATAAAAAGGAAAGCTTAAATGTACATAGTAATTAATAAAATTAAATAAAAAATTAAATCAATGGCCAAGATTACTTGATGAAATCAATGGCTAAGATGAGGGTGACTAAATTAGAAAGAGAGTTAGGCGGGAAAATGTGTTTAGAAAACTGTATTGCTTTTAAGTATATATAGATATATAGATTATTATTATTATTGTCGTTTGAATTAGGGGTGGGCGTCGAACCCAAAAGACCAACCCGAACCAGACCAGTTCGGGCCATTTTTTTGAGAATCTAGGTCGGTTGGTGGCCTGGAGAAGGCCAAACCGATGCAGGCCAGTTTGATCTGTTGGTTTGGCAGACCAACCAACCAAACCTACGTAACTTGGTTTGGTTAAAACCAAATATATATATATATATATATTAAAAATGTGTTTCAGAGTTCAAGAGGGAAGGCACATTTAGTTTATCAAAAATTCAAAACACCAATCTCAATTTACAACTCAAAACTAGATTTGACAAACTCAAATCAAAATTGAACCCTAATTTTGGTAGCCAACAACTTCCCTTCTTCCATTCTGCTGCCGCTGCTCCCTTCTTCCCTTCTATTTATTTTCGAAACAGAATTTGGTCAAAACAATCACATCCACACATTTTATGAAACCCCAATGTACTATGCAAATCTCAACCACTCATTTTCATAAAAACCATTTCTACTTTTAAACAAAAATCACTTGTCTGTAATTTTTTTTATAGGCGACTTTTTGATTAAATAAATGTGACTTTTTAATATTGACTTTTTAATTAGATTCTTTTATATGCGACTTTTAATTCTTATATGTATACAGATCGTTTGTATGTAGCTTAAAATCGACTTTTTAATTAAGTGTAACTTTTTCTATATGTGATTGTGACTTTTTTATATGCGACTTTTTGATTAAATGTAACATTTTTCATATGTGACTTTTTAATTAGATTTTTTTGTACGACTTTTAATTCCTATATGTATAAAGATCTTTTGCATGTAGCTCTAAAATCGACTTTTTTTATTAAGTATGACTTTTCTGTATGCGACTATGTCTTTTTTTATATGCTACTATGTCTTTTTTATATGTTACTTTTTGATTAAATGTGAGTTTTTAATTAGATTTTTTTATATGCTGCTTTTAATTCCTATATGTATAAAGATCTTTTGCATATAGCTTTAAAAATTACAATTGTATTACCATTCAATTCAAAAGTCACATTTAACTAAAAAGTCACATAAAAAAATCACATTTGTATTACATTTAATTAAAAAGTTACATATGAAAGAAGTCATATATAGAATAATCAATTAGTTAAAGAAGTCGCGTATAAAATGTTAATATTGAACTAAAAAGTCACATATAGAATTCAAAAGTCACATATAAAAAGTAATTTGTGTTACTATATAGTTGAATGCTCATATATAAAATAGAAAATGTCACATATAAAACAATTGATTGACAAAAAAGCCACAAATATATTAGATCACATTTATTTAAAAAGACACATATTAAAAACAGGTGTTCGCTAGAAAATATGCAATGCTAAACAAGGGAAATTTGCCTAAAAAGCATATGTTGTGTAACGTTTATTGGAATAGCCTTTGACTTAAAAATGGAGAATTAAAAGGCGAAAAAAATTGCATAAAAATATTTAAAAATCCAAATTACAAATCAGCCTTTTATTTCCCAAATCATTCTTTCTGTAATCAAGACGTGAGAATCAGCCTCGTTCTACGCTTCTGAACCCTGTAAAAAAATCCAGCCTCTCTTCAATCGTCTTTCTCACGCCCACAACAACGAATTGTTATCTTTAGCAAACGAAGAGCAAGAATATGAGTTGAAGAGCAAGCAAGCTTTGTGTGCAGTCAGGTAGGGATTTCGTTCTACTGATTTTTGTAAAACAATTACTCAATTTTGGATTGTCTCAATGATTAGCTCAAACTGTGGAGTTCAACACACAAATTTTTTCTTATCAATTTTATGTATTTTCACCTTTCAACACAAATTTCCAAGCCCTTCTGTGGATTTCCTGTTTTACGAGTAGGAGTAGCCATGACTTTCCTTATAATTAGGAACTTAGTATATTACTATTCTAATTTTCTAGTAATCATCTATGGGCTTTTTTTATATTTATCGATCTTTGAATATATGAGTAGAAGTTGTACCGGTAACATCTATTTCTTTATTAATCTCGAGATTTTCAGCAAAGAATTACCCGATAACTGGATAATGGTGGGATTGGCGTTACATACTGATGCGCAACGGATATTGTGCTGTTATCAGTATAACTGATTTAAAATCCCCTCTGATAGTCTACCGAGTAACATCTAGTTCACTATGGTTAATATATCTGACACGATTTGCATCGTTCTCCTCTAGTTCATCTTGTATACTCACGTTAGAAAAATCTTCCTCCGAATTGAAAATTTCTATGAAGTACAAATCGAGCAACTAGTAGTGCCTCAGGATGAACATATCTAATAGGATTATGGATTTTTTTCTCACCATGACCATTGTCATGCTGAAGAGCTCTGCAAGTGGTCGTTGCAACACTTAATCGTATAACGGCATAATTGGCATTATAGGCCAAAGATTAACAGCCATTGTGCTGTTATGAACATAAACGATTCAAAATCCCTGGCTAATAGATCGAATAACACATAGAACCTCGCTACGAACCTATCTAATGAGATTTGTGCTGTTTCTCACTGCTTTCATGACAAACACGTAACAAAGTGGTCATAGAAAGACTTAACTATATAACATGTATATCGATATATTAAATAGTCGGGGTATGGCTGCAAAACCAATCTTCTCACGATTTTCCATCCAACATTGTTGAATGGTAAGGAGTTGTTACACCACAAGTATAAGATTGTGGAGAAAGGAAAGTTGTAAGATCACCCGAGAAATAGATAATTGTACGCTTGGCGTTACGGTTTAAAGACTAACGGATGTCGGTCTGTTATGAGCATTGAAGACTTGTTTGCACACTTGCAAGCCTTGAAATATTTAATTTGGAGCCATTTTGAAGTTTAAGGACCATTTGGAATGACTTTTGAAGGACCATTTGGAATGACTTTTGAAGTTTCTAGACTCACTGGAAAAGAATTGAATGAAAATGACCAAATGTGTAAGAAAAAGTGAGTTGCGGACCAAACTGAACAAAGCTGAAAAAAGGTCGTGGTAGGCTATGGAATGCATTCCAGGCCTACCCACGGGCTACAGCAACTCACGAGGCTACGGGCAAAACGCATAATGCATTCTGCGACCTACCGCGGCCATTTTTTAGCTTTGTTCATTTTGGTCCCCAATCACTTTTTCTTGTACGTTTGGTCATTTTCATTCAATTATTTTCCAATGAGTCTAGAAACTTCAAAAGTTATTCCAAATGGTCCTCAAGCTTCAAAATGACTAAATTTAATATTTCAAGGCTAGTAAGTGTGCAAATGAGTCCTCAAACTTTGAATTTCTTTGTGAAATTAGTCATTTTGCTCTTCTTTTGCTTTCGTTTTCTTCCAATTGGAATTTTCAACCTACAAAGATGAAATTTAAACAATTGGGAGTAGAATTCCGCTCAATTGATTAAAATTTGTTCTTTTAAAAGCTTAAATAAGTGTGCAAATGCATATTTATCAAGTATAACGGATGTGAAACCCCATCCTAACAAACCGAACAACTAGTACTGGACTAAGATTAACATATCTAATGAGATTCCAACTTTTCCACACTGCAATCATGCCGATGCGCTCCATAAGTCGGCATTGCAACGCTTTGTTAAGTAACATCTATATTGAAAGTATTGAGACATGGAGTTATGGAAGCCCAATCAACCCCTATACTTTAATGAATCTGAGGTGCCGTTACACCACAAGTATGAGATTATAGAGAAATGGGAGCTTTAAAATCACCCGAGAAATAAATAATTGCCCGCTTGGCGATACATTCTAAAGACTAATGGACATCGATCTGTTATAAGCATAACGGATGCAATGTCGACTTATGGAGCGCATCTTAGTTGTGGACTAAGATGAACATATCTACTGAGATTCGTACTTCTTCTCACCGCTATCATACCGACACACTCCACAAGTCGGCATTGCAACGCTTTAGTAAGTAACATCTATGTTGAAAGCATAACATACGGAGTTATGGCAGCCCAATCAACCCTCCATGCTTTAATGAAAGTAAGGAGTTGTTACACCACAAGTAGCAGATTCTAGAGAAAGGAAAGCTCTAAAATCACCCGAGAAATAGAAAATGGCCCACTTGGCGTTATGTTCTAAAGACTAATAGACATCGATCTGTTATGAGCATAAGGAATGCGATATGAGTATCAGGGATGCGAAACCCCCTCCCAACTTACCGAGCAACTAGTAGTGGACCAAGATGAACTAAAACAGTTGCTATGCTGTTACGGGTAAAAGCAATGCAATCTGAGAGTTCATTCTGTAGACTTTAGTACATAACGTGTAGTGCATCATTTGGAAAATGGGTTAAGCTGTATTATCTATCTCTAAAAGAATTTCCCATACATTTAATTCAATGAAATATGTCCTAACACCATCAACGAGAGAACTTGGAGAAAGGAGAGCTCGAAAATCACCCAAAAAATGGGTAACTACCTTGTTAGCATTATATTTTGAACTATAATAGTTGTTGTGTTGTTATGGATAAAAGCAATGCACAAATTGTCTCCCAACATGCCAATAGACCTGTACCATCCTAAAATGAACATAATGGAAGAGATTTTCGGTTTTCTTTGCACTAATCGAGTCAAAATCCAACTCGAGTGCTTATTATATAAACTTTAGTACGTAGCTTATAGTGTTTGAGTCAGAAAACGGGTTACGCCATGCCATATACTCCTAAATGGATTTTTCACACACTTGAGTGAATGTGAAATGTTTTAACGCTACTAATTGAAGATCCCAGAAAAAGGAGAGATCTAAAATCAGTCAAAATATAGATAACTGCTTAGTTGTCATTATAGTTTCAACTATAACAGCTCTCATACTGTTATGAATAAAAATACTTTGAAATTCTTTTTCAACCAACCAAATGAACCTCAAGACCTCAAGCTGCATATGTTTGAAGAGATATATTGTGAATCACCTGTAAACATAATAGATATCCAATTCATATAGTGATTTAGAAGTTGTCCGTATGTAACTACTAGTGTTCCGTTGCCAACTGAGTCGAGTACAAAAATAGAACTCTCTTTTTGTCTGACACATTAAAATGAATTGAATATATGGTTCTAGCTTCTATTGGAGATCTCTGAGAAAGAAGAGTTCTAAAATCACCCAAAAAGTGGGTAACGGCCCCATTAGCGTTATATTTTGAACTATAACAATTGTTGTACTATTATGGGTAGAAGCAACACAAAAATTCTCTCCCAACATACCCCTATCATCCTAAAACAAAATTAATTGAAGATATTTTTTGGTTTTCTTTGCCACTATCCAATTGAAATCCAACTCAAGTGCTTATTATATAAACTTTAGTACATAACATGTAATGCGTGATTCAGAAAGCATGTTACACAATGCCATATATCCCTAAATGAATTTTCCACACACTTAAGTGAATGTGAAATGTTTTAACACAACTAATAGAAGATCCCAGAGAAAGAAGGGATCTAAAATCAGCTAAAAAGCGGATAACTGTTTAGTTACCGTTATAGTTTGAACTATGACAGCTCACATGCCGTTATGTATAGAAATCCAATGAAATTCCTTTTCAACCAACCAAATCATCCTTAAGACCTCAAGATGCATATATTTGAAGAGATAAATTGTGACTCACCCATTAGATATCCAACTCAAGTAGTGATTTAAATGTTATCCATGTGTAACTAACTACTAATGTTCCGTTGCTAATTGAGTTGAGTACAAACAACATAGCACATTCTTTTTGTCTAGCACATTAAAATGAATTACATATCTGGTGCTAACTTCTGTTTGAGATCCCGAAGAAATGAGGGTTCTAAAATCAGCAAAAAAGAGGATAACAACTTGGTTGTCGTTATTGTTTAAACAATAAAGTCTCTCATACCGTTATAGACATAAATAGAGCAAAATCCTCTCTTGACCAACCCAATGAGCCTTAAGACTTCAAGACGCGTTATCAAAAGAGATACATAGTGACACACACGTAAACATTGGGGACATCCAATTCGTGTAGTGATTAAAACATTATCCATGTGTAACTATTCATGTTATATTACAAAATTAAGTTATGACAACAAAAAATAGTCTATTCTCTGTATCTTGATAACTTCTATTGAAGATCTCGGAGAAAGTAGTGCCAAAAGATCACCCAAATAAAAGGGATGACAACTAGGTTCCATTATAATTTGAAATACAACGGTTTCAAGTGTCTTTGTCGGTAGAAAATGCTATGAAATTCTCTCGCAACTAGCCAAATGAAATGTATGACGTCAAGATATATACATTTGAGATGGGGGTATTGGTGTCAAAATATTATTAATTTTATATAATTTATTAATATTGACATTGAGATGGGGGTATTGGTGTCTTTTTATAACAAGGGCAAAATGGATATTTACTAATGTATTTTCCTTTTTTTTTAAAAAAAAAAAAAGAAAAGGGAGCTATCTACACAAAATTTTATAAGTGAAGGCTTTTTAAATGAACAAAACAAAATTAATAAAAAGGGTCCAATTGGCCTCAACCCAAGTTGCATATGGCGTATTTTTAAGGTGGCCGAATTCATGGCCGTATTTTCCAATTATTATCTTCCTAAAAGTAGGGTAATTGTATAAAGTCCCCCCTACCTGACCCCGTCCAAAAAAAGAATGGGGCTAGTTACACTTAATGTCCCCAACCTATCAAGTTTATTAATATACGTCTTTAACCTTTAATTTTACTTGTGGGGGTCCCTAACATTTTAAAAGTGTTACACCTGAGATTCCACTGGCGATTTCCATCCATTTTCACCGTTAAAGTTAGGAGTATTATCGTAAAATGCCAAAAATTGAATGTTTTAAATTATTTTTAAAAAGAGGGGGTGTCTCCTCTCTGTGCTGCTAGAAATGACAGTAAAGTGCTGCCATTTTCGGCAGTACAGGGGTGGAGGGGGCTGCCATTTCCTACCAAAAGAGGGGAAGACCCCCCTCCCGTGCTGCCAAAAATGGCAGCCAAGGGTGGTGGAACTTTTTTTTTTTAAATATTAAAACATTCAATTTTTAGTATTTTACGATAATACCCCTAACTTTAACGGTGGAAATGAATGGAAATTATAATAAGGACATCAGGTGTAACACGTTTGAAAGGATAGAGATCCACACAAGTAAAATTAAAGGTTAGTGATGTAATATCAACAAACTTGAAAGGTTGGGGACGTTAGGTGTAATTAACCCAAAAAAATGTCTTCCACTATTTGGGGCATCTATAATTTAGGCCTTTGAAGCGAAGGCTTCACTTGCCTCTTTAAAGGACCGGCAATGATAATGATTAATGATCTAAGTTTAAAATTACTAATTGAAGAAAAAACATAACTAATAAAACATATAACTTTTTTTTCCGCCAATTTCCTCTGCAGTCACTCTCGTGGTGAGTCTTTTCTGCAGTAAAGGTTTTAATTTATGGCAAGCTTTTTTATTAAACTTTTTTATTCTATATTAGTATGCAACTTTCCTTTCTCAGTCTATTTTGCCATGGTATGTCTTTGATTGCTCATATACTTATATAATTTACATATTAATTAATGGATGCTCATCGTTTCTCTATACAGTCGATGAATTTTGATACAATCTTTTTTGTTTGTAAATTACAATATCTAGATATTTATATTTTTAATTGATAAATTTGATTCAGGTAGAGAGATGATATTCAATTGGCTCTTGATAGATGATTATTGGGTCTTGATATGGAAGATGACGGCTGTATTTTAACGTTTATTAATCTATTAATATATAAAGGCACTAAGTGCCTTCATTTTTTTCATGTCTATTTCCTCTGCGGTCATTCTAGCTGTGAGTCTTTTCTGCGGTAAAGGTTTTAATTTATGGCAAGCTTTTTTATTAAATTTTTTTATTCCATATTCATATGCAACTTTCCTTTCTCAGTCTATTTTGCTATGATATGTCTTTGATTATGATAAATTGTGTTATAATCTTCTTCTTCTTCTTTAGTGTTGGCCCATGCTCCGCTTCAACCACAACTTTCCTTTTGCCGCAGGCATCTAATAGAAAGCTAATACTATATCTTCTCTTTCTCTCATCCAATTGCTTAAACAGACTCTTTTAATTTTTGAATTAGGGTTTGATATAGATGAGTGCTCATATACTTATATAATTTACGTATTAATTAATGGGTGCTCATAGTTTCTCTATACAGTTGATGAATATTGATACAATCTTTTTTGTTTGTAAATTACGAAATCTAGATATTTATATTTTTATTGATAAATTTGATTTAGGTAGAGAGATAGTATTTAATTGGCTCATGATTAATGATTATTGGCTCTTGATATGAAACTTGGCTGCTGTATTTTAAGGCTTATTAATAGTAATTGTAGAGTGCTCGAAGAACTGTGAAGCCTTAAGCGTTTGTCGTAAGAGAAATGGATGCATATATTTGATCATAGAAAGCCAAATGCGTAACATATATATATATTTAACTATGGACTGATTTGATTAAATTTTCTCCTTTAAATATTTGATCATTGGTCATATTATTCAATTACTGTATACTTTTAAATTTTTTTACAAATGTACAAATATTTATTTATTATGCATCTGCCAAATAGATATATTTTTACCATTTTTTCTACTCATGCAACGCACGAATGGACTAACTAGTAATATATAAAAGTGGGAATGTGTGTAGAATATTTACATTCCTATTTAGCCCTTAATTTTTTTTTTTTTTGGTGTTAATGTCCATTTTGCCATATCTTAATAATAATGATATATAACTCTATAATGCTGTAGGTCAGTTAATATTATATTAGTTATAATTTGCATGTGTTTAATTCTATATACAATTTGTCTCTTACTATACATTTCTTATTATTAAGTTAAATATTCATATTTTCTTACTGTTATAAGTTTGCAACTTTGAAAGTTTCTTTTTTTCTAAACAACTTAATAACTTCCTTGCGCTCAGGAGAGTCGAGGTGTTGATGCACATACCCACTTTTTTTTTTGTATAAGAAAAACCATTCTAAAAATAAAATAAAAATTGTTTTAAAAAAATCAAGGATGTAGTTTTAAATATTATATTCTTTTAATGAATGATGATATATTTTCACATTTTTCTTGAATAATTTAAAAGACGAGCATGTGAATATTTAGTAGAATTCTTTGAATTCTCTCTAACAACTAGAATGGAATATTCTACTAACTTAATTTAGAATAACCTTTTATAAATATCTTAATTATTATTATAAAAATTTTTTAGAGGATCAATTGTACCCAGTTTAGATCAAATTGATTTTTACCATCCATTCGACAGTGGTGGGACTGTAAATAGGAGATTAAGCACTCATTTGAAACTATAACTATATTTTATATAAGATTAAATTGTATTTCTGTTAACACTACGTTCATATTATATATTTATTTAGGCTAAAATATCAATTGTTTTAATAACTTTTTGTATACAAAGTCAAGGCTGAGCATAATTAATATTTTGTATATTACTTGAGAGAGAAAGAGAGAACCCAAAAGAAAAAAGTAATTTTTTGGATTAAAAAAGAAAAAAATTACAAAACTTGGGCATGCACATGAATTCGCCTATGCACAAGCAAACCAAAATATTAGAGGATAGAAGTCAGAAAATTGAATCCTACAGCATCATACACACCATCCGACATCAGCGAGTGGTGGAAACTGATCGTTGAATAATGAAAAAATTATTCCATTAGAGCATACTAAAAATGGAATCGCAACTCAATTAAAACAACTAATTAAGCTCTTTAACTATATTTTTTCACCCGGGCGACTTATAGTGTAGATTCACATTAAAATTAACGTGCCAGTGTGAGCATCATCTCATAAATAAAGTACAATATACTAATTGCATTGTATAAAATTACGAATTGATATGCGAATTACAAATTACCATGAGATATTTATAGTAAAATACCTGAGACTATGATTCTAGTTTCCTCCAAACACGTCGTGCAAGTTCACACGTCCAACCCATATAAAATTGTAATAATTAACAGTCAGTTAATCATATCACAATCAACTATTACACGTATAAGTCTAGTCTCTCAAAATATTGAACAGATACGTGTAATCGGATATGCATAATGAAATCAATAAATATAAAGTTTTGATTTAGTAATTGACACGTTAAATTAATTATTTATTTATAATTTATTAATAGTTACTCGCTTATGTAGTCGATTAATGTTTTACTATATTTTACTTTTAAATCATCTAACTTATTTAATATTATTAGTTAACAATCTAATAATACGTATCGGACATGTATATACTCGTATTCCCTCGATACCCGTTCAAATAAAAATTTTCATACTAATAAGAAAGTACCCTCCTGACGTACCATTTTTATGAGTAAAATTTAACATTGATAGTTATAATTAAAATATCAAATAGGGATAGATTTGTAAAGAAATGCAAGTTAGATTTTTTAATATAAAAATAGACCATATATGTCGGGTATTCTAAAAAGGAAAATGAGACCAGATAATTGGGATGAAGGTAGTAATTTTTTTTGTAGTTCCTTTTCTTCTTGTACATTTCTTGTCTCTCTGTTCATCTCAATTTTCGCTAAAATTCATTATTATCTTCGTTAAATTAAAATATCGATGTATAAATTTAAGACTAATTAATAATCAATCAATATTCACCCTATACATTGTACGAGGAGGTAAATTCTCAATGTTTCATATTAAAAAAATTTTATTACATAAATTGCAAAAACAATGAATTGTTGCAATAATAATTAAATCAAATGCAATAACAACATGAAATCAATTGATGTTTTACAGGTTTCACATCTATGAAGAAAAAAGACAAAAAAAGTAAATTATTTGCATCATCTACAAAAAAATATATTAATAGTTACTCGCTTATGTGTTCGATTAATACTTTGCTATATTGTATTTTTATACCATCTAACTTATTTAATATTATTAGTTAATAGTCTAATAATACGTATTGGGTATGTACCCGTATTCACTCGATACCCGTTCACATAAAAATTTTCATGTTTATTTAGAAATTCAACCAGATTGGGGAATGCATTTTGTCAATTCTACTTTTCGTAGGAAGTTATAACATTAATTAAATTCATTATTTATTTCGTCCTTAAATTTAATTTCGTAGGTTTATGAATTTAGAGATGCTACAAACAAAATGACTTAAGATATTGTAGAAAAACTGACTTATTAATTAGAGTAATAACTGGTGGCAATTTATTTTTGTACAAGGTAAATGAAATTTTTATTTTCGATTTTTTATTATAAAAATTAAAATAGATTGATTAGGTTTTTTGGGGTGCATGTAGGGGAAAGATGATATGAGGGGAAAAACATTTATAATTGTTGAGAATGTGATGATTATTTGTGTCATTTTAATTTTAACTATTTTACTATTTTAAAAAATTGGTGAGATTAATAAAAAAATATAGTGTCAAAATAATTAGCCTTCAAGTATATATATGGTTAATAATAATATTTTCTTTGAGTGAAAACACATGAAAATAGTAATATATAAATGAAAATTATTAACAAATAAAAGAGTTGACATAATAATTTAAAAGCATGTTTGCAATTGTGACAGAAACTATACGTGCGAATTCTTTTCTTTTTGAAGGTAGCAAAGCCAGCAGGGACGAATTCGATATGTGGAAGCTCTGTATCGCTGGATGAGAGGAAGAGGCATGGACGGACAAGATAGACACAGACGTAATTGGATTTTCTGTGTCAATAGAGGAGTGAAGCTCCACGGTGATTACTGCAAGGAGAAAAATTGAGACGAAGAACAGAAGAGGAAACAAAGCTTAAAGCCTTAATGAGAGGAGGCGCATAAACAGAGAAATCAATTAGAATTGGGTTTGATTTATGAAAGAGCTGTGACTACACTTAGAAAAAAGGGGAAAAAAGCTCAACACATTTTCTTTACACCAGTATATCGCTGTGTCGTGGATTTAATTGTAAGATTGGAATGCTGAAAAAGGAGAATGAAGGAAGAGGAGAAGGAAGAAGAATGTAAGGACGGACAAACAATTATTCAAAATAATTTTGGTTAATAATCGAGAAAAGTCTCCCTTTCGGTAAGTAACAATACACTTAGCAGCATCTTATGTTTTCACACGTCCATCACTTAAAAACCAATCATCATGATAATTCCATGTCATTTTGTATAGACAATTTTGTAAGAAAAATCTGTAGAAGTAGACTTTTCCTTCCATGAAGGAGGTTTCACTTTTTGCTTTTTAGTTAATATTACTAGTTATGTAAATGAGAAGAATTCTTCAGTTAGAGTACGCTCGACACAATTGTGTGAGTAGAGTTTTTTTCTGTACAATTTTCAAAAGGGTAGTGTCGTTTAATTCACTGAATTGTTACCCATTTTCTAACAACACTGCCGCTGCTTCTCCACTCCATGTTGCATCTTAATTAAATGAATCATCCCCTCAAAAGATTTAACAACACATTGTACAAACGTGGTACGACCAACATGCTTAGACTAGTTTCTTTCATTCCACATAATGAGAACACAATGAACGGGGACGCATTTAATAAACGCAGACTGATATTGACATTTGACAATGTATAAGCCATTGAGGAAAAATTTGCTGAGGATATCTAATCGAGCCTTTTGAATCTCCCATTTTAGCAAAGAAGTAATTCTACACATTGTTAGCCACATTGCCATTAAGAAGTACATGTGCAACATCTTCTACATCACAAAAACATTGACACTTGATGCCAAGCTAGTACATATCTCTTCATAAGTATATCATCAACAGGGAACCACCCATGCCAAAATTCCAGTTAAAAGCAACAATCTTAGCAAGAATCACATTATGCCACAATAAATATTTATAAGCTTTTTGAGTCACATGCACACTTCTAAATGAATTTAGACATGAGGCAATTGAGAAATCACCTGAAGTGTCACCAGTAAAAAAGGACTTGAGAAATTACCTCATAGACTCAAATCTGATCAACAATCATCTGAGCAAGGTTAGCTGGCGGTACCTCTTTCAGTTTGTATATATATTCCAATTCCCATTATCTCTAAATTGTTCTACCAAAACATCAAGCTTGTCAACAGGAGTCACGACTTGTTATAAAAGGCCCCAACTGATACCATTAATCAAACTAAACGTTGTTTTTACTTGTTTCAGTTTTCCATGCAATATTAGATTCAACATCACATTGATCATTATTCATTATCTTCCAAGTGATGGAATCCTTTTGGTTAATCTTCGCTAGGACAAGATGAGTTTTCCTACAGTACTTATGATATATAACCTAACTCTAAAAGGTCCCTTCCCCCCCTAAACTTCCACCATAATTTACAAGCAAAGGCCCTTGACAAATCTCCCAATTTTCTGCATCCCAAAACCTTTCTTTTCAACTGGATAGCATACTTTATCCCAACTTGCCCAGTGAAAGCTCTTGCCAGCTGAGTTATCTCCCCCTAAAAATGCATTAAATTTTCTTCTCAATTATTCCAATAACTTAGGAGGATCAAGAACTTGTAAGAGATATAAGGCATAGAGGCCAACACATATTGAGTAATGTAATTCTATTCTATAAACAAGAGAAAAAATTTGATTCTCCTAATTTAGCATTTTCCCTATGATCTTCTGAATCGTATCATCATATAGAAAAACTTTTTTTTCCCCTTGATAAAGAGGAGTCCCGAAATATGAAATGGCAGAGTGCGTTGTTGGGATCCAATCCACTGCTTGATATTCTACTCCCTCCCATACTTCCATAGTGAATGAGCTTTTATTAGCATTAATTAGAGTCTGATCAGACTCCTTTGCATACTGCTCCAGAAAATTCATAACCCTCTTTACAGAATTCTTAAAGTATTGATACATATATCAATATTGCTTGAATGTTTAATTGCATCTTAAAGTATTTTTACAATTTCAAATTTTATTATTAGGTAAAAAGGAAATGCTTAACATGTGGCTAACGGGTAATTTTTTAATCCTTGGCCCGATTCAATTGGATGGCAGTGGCGGGGAAAATCCAACCCAAACTGCTGCCGTCAGTAATTAGGACCTAACTAACCTCGTGTTTAATTAGGAGCATAATTGGAGTTGTGAAGGCATGATTCGCTTGATTTATGTCAGTTTCATGAATGGTCTAACTGAAATCTGCCTTGTAAATGTGGCATAATAATTAAGGTTATAGTGGCAAGAAAAAGACAATTGGCTACATTTAGGCAATCACATGTCCACACCACACCCGTCAAAACCAATGGTCCCGGGTAAAATCAATGGCCCAGAATGAGAACAAAAACCCACGTGGTCCACTCAAAAAGCCTATCTAATCTTGTCTGTTTTGTTAGTTTGTCTCTAATTAGCTCCACGTCAAACATCTTCTCTTTTGTGGATTAATAATAAAGTTGGGATTTACGTTTCATATATATATATATATAATATATATATAATTAAACAGTAGTCAAATAAATAATTAATACGTAAAATTATAATTTAAGTTTCACAATACAATCAAACAAGCACTTAGCAACATGTTATTTTTCTAAGTATCATATATATATATATATATATATGTATGGTACATTTATATGGAAAAAAAAAGTGTCATATATATATATATATCGATTAAAAATTAATTTAAGTATTATAATAGTAATACCATGTCATATATATATAATTTATAAAATGCAATGTCATCTTGTAAGAAGGATACTTGGAAATTTTCTTTGAAATTTTAGAGTTTGTTTGATTCACTTTATCAAAGTACATTATAATCTCACCTATCACTGATTTAACTATTGATTTGATAACTACTCAATTTTAATCACAGATTTTAAATTTCTATTAAGAGCTTGTTTAAAGCTCTTTATTATTGTAATTTATAAAGGGAATTTATAATGAGAGGAAATGAGTAGTGAAGATTTAATTGAAGTTTGAAATGTGTTGTGATTGTTGAGTAGTTGTCAAATCAACAGTCAAATCGTAGTATGTGAATTTATAAAACGAAAAAATAAAGAAGTTCAAACAATCCCTAAATCTACACCACTAATTTCATTTCATTATAATTTCTCTTTATAAGTCAATCAGCACAATAAGAATCAAACAACCCCTATTATAACTAAATTCTTTTGAAATATAGTAATTAGTAGATAAATTTGGTAACCATTTAAAAGAATGTGAGATTTTAAATGGGTTTAAAATTCAAGTTTTGTATAGGTGTTGAGATTTGATTGTGCCATATAGAGGTAATAATTAAAATAATGTAAGAGTTTAAGTCAAATCAAATATGTGATTAAATATGGTGATGTCATGTGTCTAAAAATTAAAATTAAAATTAATTAATAAATTTGAAGTGTTTTTAATTAGTGGCCAGACAAAATAAAAAAGAATCACGAGTAAAACGAGGTGTCACGGATCAACTCTCTAAGCACATAAACATATATATATATTCAGATATATATATATATATATATATATTTCTTGATTAGATGATTGATTTCGACATTTTGGGGAAACCGCACGGAAACATATATATAAATATATTTCTTGATTAGATGATTGATTTTGACCCCTTCGTTAACACGTGGGTTGTCTGATATTTTTTGCCCCGTTTAATTGGTATTATAATATGAGTCTATTATAATTTCATTATATTAAATCACATTTTTTCATTTTTCAATAAAATTTAATTAATTATATTAAAATACATGTTACAAAAATTTAAATTTTAAAATATATTATAGATCGGAAGAGCGATTTAATTATAACACAAATGAAACAGACCCTTTGTTTCCCTAACCGTGGGGTGCAAAGCAAAACGAGGCGCCACTCACTGTGACGTGGTCGTGAATGTACGTAGCATTTGGCGTTTTTTGTTTCTCTCTCTTTCTAAAGGAGCAGCAGTTGGCGTTTTGTGGAAGAGAAGGGAAGAGGAGAGGATAAAGACGGGGCGTCGGTGCAAGCACGTGGCACTCATATTGAGCACGCGGAGAATTGTACCCCCAAAATCAATCAATCATTCATTTATTCGTGTGCATTATAGGCATAGCGATGCATCATCATTGGTGTCCATTATGCATTACAAGTTTACATAACATGCAATGCCTCGTCATTTGTGCCACCGCTTGCTGACCTTTCCCACTCCCCCCCACCATGTATATATAGAGCAATTATAATGAGACATGAAAAAGAGGTATTAATAAGTGATATTTTTATATGACACATATTCGTTAGGTAATAATTATATAACTATTTTTTCATCATTTAATACAAGTGTGCCACATAAGAATATCACTCATTAATGTCCTTTTTTTCATGTCTCTCTAAAATTTTTGATATATATATATATATATATATAACAAAAGTGTTTGGTTAGAATCCCCCCTCCCCCGGGTCAATGATTGGCGTCGCAAACTTGTTTTACTCACCGTCGATAGCTAATTTGGCATCGTCACCTAAAGTTGCATAAGGTGCTACACCGGTGTTAAATGTTCTCATGAAAACACTTTTATGAGAGTATTTACATTAATATTGTTAAATTTAATATCTACATAAGTAATAAAGTAAGATTTTAGTCATTGTTAAGTGTCATGTAAGCATGTTAAATTTATCTATTGATTTCTAACATATTTGTAGTGTTAAATTTTAATAATTACAAACCAACTTTAAATCAAAAATAGGTCATAGTTAAACTAATTCAACCTAATCAATATAAAAAATAAAGAAAATGAAGATGATTAGATACATTGGTTGTTAACTTTATTGTAGTTAACAAGTTGTTAAAATATTTTTTTTAACTTCATTAACACCACCAATGTAGTTGCATTTTTAAGTTGTTAACTAACAATTTCATTAACAACTTGGTTTAAACACCACCAATTTGGACGCTCTAAGTGCATTTTCATTCCACCAATTAGCATCTAGTTTGATAATTTTATGTATGTGTAATTTTTCACACTTCTTATGCATATCTATTTTCTTCTATTCTATGACTGATCGGAGGATAGAAAAGAAATTAACATTTGAAAAATTAATGTATGTTTTACCATCTCACCTATGAGAATTCATTTTCTTTTATTTTAAGGAAAGGGAAAATGAAATTGTGTTTGATTGGTTTGGGTGAAAAATGACATTTTACGTGTGAAATGATTTCCAATCACACGCACCCTAAGACTAACAATTACACTGTAAAGATTACTACTTAGTCCCAACCGAGAATTCCTAGTCATCTTATGTATGGATGAAGTTAATGCACGTGCGTGACACACATACACACACCCCAGATGGCCCAAACTACTACCTAGCAATCTAGTATTTATTATTATGACATATGAGAGTCAAATTATAATAAGAAATTATAATGAGTTAAAATGAGTTGTGGATATTTAATTGAACTTTGAAATATATAGTGATAGTTAAATCAATAGTCAAATCAGTAGTAGGTGAAATTATAATGTGGAAGATTAATGGTTTCAAACAAGCTCTGATGGCCAAGAAAGCTTACCATAGATTGCAATTGCAATGTGCCAACGTATAAAGTTATGCCCTGCCAAAGACAAAATTTACAATGGATAATCCATCACACCAAATCAAATAAAAAACATGGATTGATTCAAGGGAACTGGACAGCGAGGTATGTACATACGATATGATCATGTACCAAAATTCATTAACCATATCTTCTATATATAAATTACGTGTGCCTAAGTTAGATGTTATGAACTTGGCATTTCTAAGGGTCATGTGATTTTATCTTGACAACTTGCTCTTTTCAGCCTTGCCAATCCATCTCACTCTAATTTGCAACAATCGCAGTCAAGCAGTAAATTTGATATTGAATGATTGAGGGGACAGTAGAACAAAAATAAAATAGCAAAAAATATTAGAGAGCTATTCCTCATTATATGCTCATACGTGCTTCTTAACACATAGTCAGCTCTGGCTTTTAGATGGACTACAAACCATCTTACTATTTATTTACATTAACATTTTCTTATAGCATCCTTAAGAGACTCTTTAAATATAAGATTTTCTTTATTTTAGAAAGTAAATACTTAAAAATGTTCTCCAATAGACCTTTAAATTGACTTTTCAAAATAAGGAGTGAGATTTTACACTCTAAATTTGAAGAACCAACCTTACTTTCTATAATTTAATGTCTACAAGTTTCAATCCATGTTTGTTGGGTTTAACAAAATCACAATTAATTATATTGGCTATTAACATTTAAAAAAATAAATATCAATTTAAAATGAGGACATATAATGAATGTTTTTTGTAAAAGGTAAAACAAACAGTAACAAGTAAAGAGTTTGTTGAATATTGTTAAATTATTTTACTTTTAAAATTTAGAGATATTCTTTAAAATGTAGAATATGCTTTTTTAAAATAAAAAGCCTATTAGAGACAAAAATTATGGGGAGAGTATTAGTTTGTTGAATATTGTTAAATTTTTTTACTTTTAAAATTTAGAGATATTCTTTAAAATGTAGAATATGCATTTTTAAAATAAAATGCCTATTAGAGACAAAAATTATGGAGAGACTAATACTCTCCCCAGAAGGACTCTTATTAGAGATGAATGGATAAGATAAAGTTGGTTTAATTGCATGCGTTGTCTTGGTTGCTTCTCTAGAATCTTTATACCACATATTCTAGTGACATTCTCGATGTGCTTTTTCAATTATGCAAATAAAATAGAGTAATCTTATTTATTTAACTTGCTCTGTTTGACAGTTTTACAATGAAGGATAATTGTGCTATTAGAATAGAAAAGTATAAAAATTTTTACAAAAAGTAATAATACCATAAAGCACCATTAGTATGGTTATCTCGTCATACGCATAGGTGACGAGATATTATTAGAATAATTGTGTTGCCGCATTTAAGTGCCCACTGTGTGTAGGTTTCTCCATGATCTCCAGTCACGTGAGCATATGACGAGATAATCCCGTCATATATCCGGCAGGAGATGATTTTTTCCGATTCACATGACATCATACGATAAGTTAAAATCAAGTGCCTTATATGTGATTGTATTTAATTTCACATATCATTTAGTGCTACGTGTACTTCCACATAGATGACTACTTAACACCACTATAATTACATAGCATTATTCTTCAACAAAAAGTACACATGGAAAAATCTTACTACTTCAGTCCCAAAAAGATGATCCATTTCAACTTTACACACAGATTAAAAAATAGTAGTTAAAATAGTTAAAACATTAAAGTTTACATATATTTTTCTTATTATACCCCTCTGTTAATATCAATAAGCAATCAATAGAAAAAAATGCCTTTTAGGATTCTGCATGAATTTAACACCATATCACTTTATTGTGCTTAGTTGGATCTTTTTTTAAATCCATTTTCATGTATTCCCCAAATTTTAAATCCATTTGTGTTTAACGAAGCAGCCAATTCTTAATCAGTTATTCCCAATTCTTAACGCAGCAGTCAAATGGATTAAATCCTTTTTAAAAAAATCTAGCCTTGTAGTATCCATTAATTTAGTCTGCCAAATTTTAAAATTTCAATAAACAAATGGAATCAACCTTTTGTATTCCCCAAGTCAATAAACTATATTACCAAGGTGTATTTTAGTAGGGGTATATTAGGAACTCCATAAATAAAACATATGCCTAATATAGTAACTGGACTATATTTTGCAACGGATGAAAAAAGAAACATGGACCATCTTTTTGAGATGAAGATAGTAATTTTTAACACATCCACTACTTTTAAATCACTAGTAATTACATGAGTCACATATCTATTTTGTCAAATTTTGTATATACTTTTTCGTCTAAACAGAATTATTTTTCATCGTAAATACATTGAGACGTTTATCTACTTAGGAGATGCGTATGTAATGATAAATATATAAATATTCACTTATTCGATATTTTATAAGACATTGTCAATTAGACTGGAGATATATCTCTAATTTAGATGATAAGTAACATTATTCAATAATCAACTTCTATACTTTCATTTTGCCACACATTTCACCTAGTGTATGTGTCTCTAGACTATACTGTTTCGCTTTCGCCTCTACCACTATCTCTTTAGAGAAATGATATTTATATATACAAAATATACTTAATTTGTACACATTTTCTTATGTTTGCTTAAATGTCCTATACTCTATTTTTCTTGAAATCTCATTTCTAGATGTGTGTGTAAATCATATAGGTACAAATTTTACACACTTTTATATGTACAAATAACACTTCTCATCTCTTCATCCATTATTTGGCCTCAAGAGGTCATTTCTCTTGTTGAATTGATCTAATCTGCAAACCAAGACTAATTAGTACTACCCACCCTTAACGTTTGAGTTTTCTGTGATTTTCATCTCTATCATTTCAAATCTAACAATTACACCCTCAATTTCAACATTTATTGCGCCATCTACCCTTTTTGTTAATTGATGTTAGTTTGACTGTTAAATGGTCAAATTTTTTTAATAAAATACTAAGATACTCTCAAAATATTAAAACTTGAATTTTGGCTAATTAGCAATATCTACCCCAAACTTTTGGATTTGTTGTGCTTTTCGTCCATATTCTTTCAACTCTGGTAGTTATACCATTAATTTCAACCTTTCTGGCACAATCTACCACTTTCGTTAAAATCTTTTAGTTTATCACCATTATATTACCAACTTTTTTCCTAAAAGACCAAGACACCCTTGAAATCTTGAGAGAATTAAAAAATTATTCTTCCCAAGTCCCTCTTTTAAAATCTGTGCTAACAAAAAAAATTCACATCAAATTAAAAGCTCAAAGAGTGGAAGAATAAAAAATAACTTAAAAGAAAAAAATTGAATGCGATGTTGACTAATTATAATATTATTATATATAATATTAAAAAGAGGAATCGAAATTCAAAAACTCGAATGTAATTTAATGTTTTAAGAGTATCTTGGTTTTTTAGTAAAAAAAAATTGACTATATTATGGTTAAACTAACATTAATTAACGAAATGGTATGTGCAGCAAAGAGATTGAAATGGACGGTGTAATAATTGTTAGATTTAAAACAATAAAGATGCAAAGTGTAGAAATCTTTAAAAGTAGAGCTTGCTACTTCGCCGCATACCAAATATGAAATATTCTACCCAATCAATGATGTATATGGGCAAACCAGACTGCAGCATTTTAATCATCAACGTCCAGCAGATGATCATCCATCATAGTTGCATACATACGGAAATTGGAAGAAAAATTGGGGTATCGGTATCGTAGGTCCCACCTTCCTCAGCAATGTTTTCATCGTTTTTTTGGGCACTATGATCAAGGTCCAACAAACAAAATGGGGTTATGGCTTCTTCTAGTGGCCTTAAACGGACGATCCTCTTTCTCTCTCTGTATAAACGAATATTAACTCTGATGGTACACTATTTTCTCTCGTCTACCTCTACATATCCTTCTCTTTTGCTGATTAGCTAAAATATATTTATACAAACAATAAAATAACAAAAGAAGAAAAAATCTTGTTCTGTGTTAAAAAATCTTGTTCTGTGTTTATTTTTATCGGTTATAGTATCTTTTTCCCGAATCTTCCGTTTTCTGTATAGCTCTCTTGATTGATTCGAGTTTTTTGCTCAATGGAAAGCATCTAACCCTCTATCCATCAGGTAAATCTTAAGTTTTTCTAGAAAAAAAAAAGAAAAAAAAAAGAGAAAGAAGAAGAGATTCCCGACTTTGATCCGCAATAGTGATCATTTTTCTTTCGTTCTTTGATAGACACATTGAAAAATCGAAGGAAGAACAGAACAATAAAATATTGGGAAGTGTGTGTGAGGGCTTGATCATGGCAGTGGTGGAGAATGCTGGAATTAGCGTGGAGACGTCAGCGAACCGGGCCGACCCGAATGCTCCGCCTGAGAATACATCCGTCGATCATGACAACCAGCAGTATACGAAGGCGTCCGCTAATCAAAAGTCAACGAAACCCACAGAAAATGTGTATCACCTGATGCAGCAGAAAATATCTGCTCCTCAGTCCAACATCAACCAGCATAGCTCCAACGGAGATGGAGTCTCGAAAGCGTTTCCAGTTGAAAAGAAAATGAATGGTGGGGATGATAGAGAAGCGGGGTTTAAGAAGGAGATGAGGGATTTAGAGGAAATGCTGTCTAAACTGAATCCCATGGCTGAGGAATTTGTGCCGCCCTCACTGGCCGTGAGTGGCGCCGGTGGCCTTCACAGACTAATGATAGCCCCGCATCATGATGCGTCTACTGGGTTCTTCGGGTATAATGCTAACGGCTTTGTAATGCAGCAGCACGCAAACTCAGGAGTGCCTAACGGGAATTCTTTTAGAAGGGTTGGTACATCTGTTTCTTCTCATCATTGGAAGGGGGAAAAAGATCTTTTCTTTAGCTCTATTATTAGGAGTTTTCTGATAGCTGTTTTTCTTATTTATGAATTATTACTGTCTATTTTGTTAACATAAATAAATGCAGAATTTAGAAAAGACCAGGAATGCTATACCGTGTCCATTGTTGTGCCCCATGTCATTTTGTTTGGATAGGCAAAGACCAGTAGCACCCCCAAAAAAAAAACCCCGGCTGCGCTGGGGGAAAGTTTCTTTCAAAGCAGCTAGATTCCCCCTTAAATTCGTTTTTCATGTTGTTTTGTTACCTTTTGTAATTGGTTCAAGGACTGTGTTAGTTCTGTTGATTTCATTTGTGTCTCATTTATGTACAGAAGAAAAATGGCTATAGCCATGGGAAGCGGAGGATTAATGGCAGAACAAGCATGGCACAGAGAGAAGATGTAATTAGGAGGACAGTGTATGTTTCTGACATCGATCATCAGGTAATAGGAATTTTGGGTTAGCTTATGTTATGTTATATTAGAAAACGATTTGTTCTGTTGAGGTGAATGGTATCAAAACATTTTTTCTATCTACTGCTGTGACTCTAGGTTACGGAAGAGCAACTTGCAGCGTTATTCATTGGCTGTGGACAGGTAAATATGTCACTGCTCCATCCCATTGATAGAATAGACTTCATTTACCACTTATACATTCTAAATGTATTTTCCACACCAATCATGCTGAAGGTTGTGGATTGTCGGGTGTGTGGGGATCCTAATTCTGTACTTCATTTTGCCTTTATCGAATTCACTGATGAAGGTATGCCATTGGGCTCTTTGTTTTGTTATGCAATTTGGTGAATATATGGTATCATATTCTATTGCATTGTGTCTCACATGGCCTACAGAAGGGGCACGGAACGCTTTGAGTTTGGCGGGAACTATGTTGGGATATTATCCAGTGCGAGTGCTGCCTTCAAAAACTGCAATTGCACCTGTTAATCCAACCTTCTTGCCAAGGGTGAGAAACCTGTTGCACTTTTTATTAAGGTCAGTTAAAAGACTAAAAGCTAATGCCTATATTTTTTTTTCCTTTGATGCTAGTCTGAGGATGAAAGGGAGATGTGTGCAAGAACTATCTATTGTACAAACATTGATAAGAAGGTAGCTCTGATTTTGACAACTTTTTGTCATGTCATCAATCACGTGGCACTTGAATGATTGTTTTGTTGATGCAGGTTACTCAAGTGGACGTCAAACTCTTCTTTGAATCTGTCTGTGGAGAGGTTTGCAGCTTCTCACTTCTGATGTATTTGCCTTAGTAAATGTTATTCACAATTTGTAAGTGTCTTGTTTTTAACTTGAATATGTTCTCTGACGCAGGTTCACTGCCTGAGATTGCTTGGTGATTATCAACATTCAACTCGCATAGCTTTTGTAGAGTTTGTAATGGTAAGAATGGTGGGGTTCTCAAAATTTATGCCCAAATTTATCTGCTCAACCCGGATCGACCCAAATACATCTTTCACAAATGAAATTCCACTCGGATGTAGTGATTCATATGAACCAGATTTCATCCCAGTTTTTTGCTTGAGCTTACCTTAGGTCCCTTTTTTAATTTAGTTTTTCCATTCTTCATATTCTTCGTCATCTTCATTCTGATTCTATTTGATGTGCAACCACAAATTGCATATGAATTTAACCATTCTCATTTATGAAACACTTCAGAAGTAAAGTTTTACACGTTTCATTAATAATTGGAGAATTTACCTTACTGTCCTGGTTACAAGTTACATTAATAGATGTCTTTCTGCATTTCTGTCTCTGTGCAAAAAAAGGGAATTGTTTGGCAAATCTGACCTTTTAACCTATTGGGGAGTGACAACTAATGCAGGTATTCTGAAGTTAGCTTGGGTATTGGAAACGTTTGAATTGTTCCCCTAGCCGTTGGTCAAATGCTTTGCAGAATTTACCACTCAACATTGGGTCCATTTGGCTACCATTTATAAATGAAGGTTGTTTGTCAATGGACTCAATTCAAATTCTCTATATTTGTTGTCAACTAGTTAAGCCACATGGCATTAATTAATGATTAAAACCATGTTAAGTCTTATGTCATCCTCAAAAGGTGTTTTAATCGTGCATCGAGACATGTACAAAATTTTAAATCTAAATCCATTTACAAATAATGAGTTCTCTATGAATGGTTGTCAAATGGACTTAACTTCTTTGGAAAAGGCTGGAAGAGCTTTTTGTAGACAACTTTGATTGCTTTAAATGGAGTTCTGCAGATATTTCACTCCAAATATACCCATTTTAATTCCAGCTTCTCATTTTTCTGACCAGAATTCTTTTTCTTTTTAGACAAAAGAAATGATATTAAAATTTGATTTCCTTGTTATTAGTTTACCTCAACCATGTTTCAACTACTACTGCTCCCAAGATTTTTATTCCAGTTGGATGGGTATGAATGAAATTCAGTTAAAATAGTCGACAGTATTTGGTGTTATTGTCAATGGTTTTTGGATTTTTCCTCTCTCTCTCTCTCTCTCTGTGGTAATCAGCTGGTTCTTCTTTGTAAGGGAATTTGCATAATGCGTTTGAAATCTCATTTTGAGTTCCAGCTGTGTATCAGCAAGCTTGCCAGCAATTCTGTTTAGTTGTCCCGCAGCTAGGCTCTATTTGGTGCACCTTTGGACGACTTGAATAGGAAAAGCAACAACTTTATTACCGTAAAAAAAAGTTTAGTTTCCTATATGCTGTTATCACTTTGGAACCATTGCAGCTTTCTCTTTTTAACAGATGTGGAAATGTATGATGTTTTCTCTTTTTCCATGACAGTAGAAATAGTAATATACATATTCAACTTATTAAATCATCCATCAGTCGAAAGCTTAACACTAACAAAGTTTACCATCAACGTTTTTAAAATTTTATATGCAGACGTGCTTGATGTATTTTATGATGATTTATTTCCTTTTCCTTTCTTGACGGCATGTATAGGAGCAGCACTCATTTGGAATATATTTGCTTAAACATTTCAGTTTCATTCAGAAAACCTATTCTCTATCCCCATCATTTTTATGTAATGTGTGCTGATATTTGGTTTCATTATATCTACAGTTCAGCATTAGTAATTTTTGGAGTACTTTCAATTCAGCTTGGTAACCTGCCTCTTTTAATATTTCGTTCTTAGCATTTTGGTTATTCCTGGGGCTTTGCATTAGCATTCTATGTTTTAAAGCAAGTTTGACTGAATATTGTTGACTTTATGGCTTCTATATCATGCAACCCCTCTGCTCTTGGGTGATGGCCAATTGCCGGTATTTCAAAATCTTGTTTTGAAGCATCTACGTAACCTGAGATATATTTCTCTTTTCCCTTGATGATATGGATATCTATTTCAGTAGTAATATGTTTTTCCTTTGCAGGCTGAGGGCGCCATTGCGGCTCTTAACTGCAGTGGTGCAGTTTTAGGATCGATGCCGATAAGGTTGATTTTCCCTATTTATCCCTGGATCCATTAATTGTGTTCTTCTCTTATGATAAAGTGCATAATCTTTTAATCATCTGAACTTTTGTAGAGTAAGCCCGTCAAAGACCCCTGTTCGACCCCGATCACCTCGCGAATCCATGCACTAGACTGCTTGTGGAGTTGCTTTTGAACTGCTACTCTCATCAAGTACTTTTTTCTATATATAATATACTTACCTGAATCGCTGCCGGTACCATGTGGCATTTATGTTTTTTCTTTTTCGGCCATTGCATCTCACTTGGGTGTATGTTTCAGCTTCAAGGGATAATCATGGTCGTCCTTTTAGCTTGTAGAGAGAGGTGGATTGTCGCTGAGGCATTAAATTGAGTTAATTGTGTTGCACATTATGTTGAGTTGGATAGGCAGTGTTTAAGAGCTCGAAACTTCTAAGTTAAAAAGCTTGTTCAAAGTTTGTCTCATTTCCTCCATGCTGGTTGATTTTTCAGTAATGTCAAATGCTTTTGATGCTGCTAAATTTGGGTATTATTTTTTACTGTTTCTTTTCTTTATTTTGCTTGCTGAAACTTTGGCCATTTTAGAAAAATGTTGTTTTGGCTTGTTCATGGCGTCCCAATGTTGGTGCAACACAAATAGGTGCTTACTATATGTGCAAAACTTTGTCATATGGCACGGATTAGACCCTTTATTTTTTTTTGTGGGTTTTTGTAAGTTTATTTATTAATTGATGGACAGTGAATTATTTCTGCATTTTCCAGTACATGAGTAATTTCGCAAGGAAAATTCTAAGTGAACAAAAGAGGTTACAAAAAAGGTAACAAAAGTGACATGTGCCATAAGTGATTGGTGTTGATGTAAAAGTGATGTAATGTGTTGAAAAAAAGATTGTGTCACGCGTCAGTTTTGTTAGAATTTTTGTATGTATTTTTGTTCAAATAGCACGACTCATTTCGCAAAAGCACTGCTCATGCATCTGGAAAATGTTGGTCAACCCCTTTTTTATGACCCAAAAGTTTAGCCAGTAACTCCAAAAGATGGATCATCAAAACTTAATTAGAACCTTAACACATTCCGGTTCATTGAGCAGCTCAAATGCCTGGCTTATTTGCTCTATTTCAACTTCGTGACTCAAAAGCTCGTCCAGACTTGTAATTTCCTGCAACATTATGACAGCAGAGAGCTGAGATTATTTTGTATAGCAGCTAGTGCAGATGACAGATAAAGAATTAGTTTTACCCCGTTGATGCGTTTCTCAATTATAACTGGGAGGTCGGATTGGACCTTAACCCCACCAAAAATCGAATACTTGAATGCTCTGCAACTCAGGAGGGTTGAAAATTTTATCTCCAAGCTTTCTTGGGTTCCTGCTCCAAGCATTATCGTTGTACCTATCCCCTGATGTCCCAAAACAACAGCAAAACAATCGTAAGAGAAGAAGCTATATTTTCCAAATATTCTAATCAGTAGATGGGTACAGCTGCTAATCACCGGTTTAGTGGATTCAAGAGCTTCATTCACTAGTTGAGCAACCCCTGTGCACTCGAAGCAGTAGTCCACTCCAACTCCTCCAGTTACTTGTTTTATTTGTTCGGATATGGAGTTATCAGAATTTGTGGGGTTTATAAATTCTGTCATTCCGAAGGCCTCTCCCACTGCTTGTTTCCTTTCATTTTTGTCAATGCCAATAACTCGAGCTGCCCCATGCACTCGAGCTCCCTCTATTACCTGCCACAGCTCATGGGTGATTAGCAATGACCAAAATTAAGGGCAAGGAAGGTGGAACAAAGTAGAGATTACATACACCTAGGCCCACGGCACCTAGTCCCAAAACAGCAACTGAGGATCCCTTTTCAATCTTGGCTTCCTTCCACACTGCTCCAAATCCTGTAGTGAAACCACAGGAAAGGAAGCTAGCATGTGGAAGAGCAATTCTTGAATCAACTTTAACAAGATAGTTGGCATCAACAGTGGTGTATTCCGACCAAGTGGAGCAGCTGAGGAAGTGGTAAAGCTTTTGACCAAGACAAGTCATCCTGCATGTACCGTCAGACATTAAACCTGTGAAAGCTTGGAGAGGGTATGTCCGACATAGATTAGTCTTTCCGCTCCGACAGTTTTCGCACTGGCTACACTCCCCAAGGTAAGTCGGGATGACAACATCTCCTCCTTTAAGCTTTGTCACTCCTTCCCCTATACTTTCCACCATGCTGCAGTATTACTGATTATCATTATTCTTCTTGTAGTTGAGATGATATTGATGAAAAATTACAAAATCAAATGTAGTGCCAGAGGGATTTACCCAACTCCTTCGTGTCCCAGAACTCTTGGGAAGACCGGCTGCAAAATAAAAGACAAGTTTGTGGACTTGACAAGTTTAATTTACAGGCTTATTTTAGCTTTTAGGATACATATGTGTATATACACACACACACACACACACACAGAAGAGAAGAGAGAGAGAGAGAGAGAGAGATTACGGAGGGGAAGCCCCTGCAGGCGAGGACATCAGTGTGGCAAAGGCTAGCAAACAGCATCTTGATCCTCACTTCACCAGATTTCGGGGGATCCACTTGTATCTCTTCCACTTTGGGGGCCTCATTAGCTTTCCAACACACGACCCCTGTGTGCATATTATTCATAATATCATCATCATCATCATCATCATCATCATCATCATCATCATCATCATCTCACTTATCAAAAGTTTGTAAATGTAAGAAGCAACACACACTAATTAAGGAGCTATTCTACGTGTATACCTCTGCAGGTGATGGTTGCAGGCATGGCTGGAAATTGGAATGGAAGATGTGCCTGCCTTTCTTTAATTATTATTCGACTTGTGTAGTTATTATGAAACCAGAAGAGGGAGAGTAAGAAAGATGGTGGTGTTCTACTTCCATATGTGTAAAAAGAATAGACTAATGAGCGCGTTGAATGCATGCTCCATTTTTTTTCCCCTGATATAAGAGGATATAGGGGAGGGCGTGTAACGTGAGTATCTAATACAACTCAAACCCGGTCCCCACAGTTTGTATCGAGTGGCTGTTAGCCTTTGTAACATGTACCAGAAAAACAAAAACTAGTACTGATATTTGTATATACATACAGAATTGATGAAAAGAACCACCACCACACAAATTATAGATCAGAGAATTAATGAAGCTGGTGGTAGCTTTCTTTCTTCGTTTTCAATGCCGCTGGGTCTGCTTAGTAGTTCTTCTATGATGACTCTTAGATACTATTTTTGGAGTCTAAATTGCGATGTGGCAAGTGCCCATTGGACACATTGGAGGAAATGGGGTCATCATCTTCCAATGTGCCTAATGGACAATTGCCATATCACAGTTTGGACTCCATAAATAGTGTCCAAATAGACACCATAGAAAAATCTGTCTGCTTAGCGTCCAAAGATGGACGACCATTTAACTATGATTTTTTTTTGGCCAATTTTAAGTTGGATAGTAATATGTAGAAAAATAATTAATACAGTTAGTACAAATAGATAAGTTGGACATTATCTACATTGATAGTGTTAAATTAAGTTATTAGTAAAATTGTTGGTTCAAAAAAGTACGTACACTAGTAGTGTAAAAGAAGTTAAAAGAATTTGCTGGTGAGTTTCTTTGTCGTTAATTTTAACATTTTATTAGAATTTAATGTTTTTGAAAAAATTATTTTTAATTTATTTAATAAAAATTAACCAATAATATATTAGTGATTTTATTTAACACATTCAATATAGCACTTTAGGAAAATACTATTTTTTTTTTGTATGGGACTCAACACTTTAATAGCTGTTAATTTAAGTTGCATGTGTGACATTTAAGAGCATCTACAATGGAGTAGTTAAATTTAGTTTGCCACATCAGCATAAAAATGAACTTTAGGTGATTGTTGTTGATGTCAAATTTAGCCTTGACTCAACAAACAAATTTGTTTACGTGGGAAACCTGTATTTGAATTGATTTGCGCAATAAACGTGAAATTTATAGTGAAGTTGGTGAATTTATGAGAGGAGTAATGAGAGAAATAAATATTGTTGAAGAGAGAGATTGATGCAAATAAGGAGGATCCGTAATTCTTGTAGATCTCTTGCTATTTATAGTATAGGAATTGACAAGTAATGATTACAAGCTTTAAATGTTTAGCCAATGAGAAGTATTGTAAGTACACCTAGATGAAGTAGATGTCAGACTTTTTGACTAATTGCAAGCTAGTTGTCTACATGAGGAAGACAAATCCCAACTTTATAATAAATATAGTTGCCTAAAATTATAAGTATGCAAGTTGGCTTGCAAGTTGCATCACAGTTAGCACGCATGCGGCGCTGTGCACAGACCTTGGGTCCTCCAGACCTGCGACCTCTTGAGCTGACCAGCTGGGGCTCTTGTGAAATTCTGGTAGGTCGTGAGCTGAGTGTATGAGCTAACCTGACGAGTTGATTTTCTGAGGTCAGAGGCTGAGACCTGCAAATCTTGAGCTCGTGAGTTTCCTGAGGTGATTGGTTGTGGGCCCACACTATTGACCTTGACCTTGACCTCAGACTTGGATATAAATAGCATTGCTTCTCTTAAGATATAAGGCTATGCGAGTGGGTTTATAAGTTGTCTTATAGCTAGCAAGTGTGACGAGGTGCACTCAGGTCCCTAGGTCATTCAGCTCTTCAAGAGCTGACCTTAGGTGTTGACTTGTTGGGCTCAGGAGCTAACCTCAGGAACTGACCTGTTGGAACTCAGGAGCTGACCTCAGGTGCTGACTTGTTGGAGCTCAAGAGCTGACCTCAGGTGCTGACTATGCCATATTGTTTACAGTTCCCCTTAATTCCATTTATCTCTCTTCCCCATTTTTCATCAATAATCATGGCTCCAATAAATCCAGCAACATTCACTTTCAAAAAAAAACCTCCCATCGAATTATCCATTGTGAGCTTCTAACATCAATACCCGAATTTCTATTTCTCTTTGACGTGATAAGAAAATTGAAAGAAGCATATGAACTATATTGTTATTTTCTATTCGACCCACTAACCAACCTTCCTTCTCTCCTCTATCTCTATCTCTATCTCTATCTCTCTCCATTTTATCTTTTTCTCTTGGACGAGAATCATGGTGACAAATCCCTCTTTAATATTCAGACTGCATGATTGTTGTGTTGAAAGATGTATTAGAGGCCTTGAGGTTTCATTCTAGAAAATAAATATTAATTAGGATTCAATCAAATTATACATTATACATAAAATTGGGCAGTCCTGTTCTCCCACCATGGTGAGAGATTATTAGACAAATAACATGAGGTTGTCCAATATCACGTCACATGTGCATTTGGTGGGACGCGGAAGATCATTTTTGTAAAACAGGGTTCTTCTTGATGGTTGATGTAAAAATATGAATATAAATTAGGTTTTCGTCTCGTGGTGTACTCAAAAAAATATAGATACACATAAGTGATTATTAAGTCATTTAACCCGTGATTATTAAGTCATTTAACCCGTGACTTTTTTAGTAAAAAAGAAAAAAAACTAAAAATCGTAGTTTAATTAGTAAAAATAGTGGTGTAGATATAATTACCCAATTAAATTTGGCAGCATAGAAAGTAAAATAAAATGAAGAAATATAAATAAATTGTTGAGAGTCACGCCCTTTCGGACCAGAACCTTAATCTGGCGCCTTAAACCAACTCGGCCATCTCAACACGTAGTAGGATGGGCATTAGGATATTTATATGTTATAATATTATAGGTGCTTCCTATAATAACGTTTATTTATGGTTTATGGGTGCATCAAATCACTTCATTCATCTAGCAATTGATAATGGTAATGCTCATTATTCAAATTGTGATTTAATGGTTGGATGTTCAAGTTTTGGTTTGAACCACATCCACCATTCCTCTCTCTCTCTCTCTCCTTGTTTTATGAAAAAAAGGGTTATTTTCACTCTTTGTCCATAAAATTTCAACTTTAATACAATCTTGTCCATGTTCTTTGTTTTCCCCCTATTTTGTCCTCAATCTTTCAACTTCAATACAATTTTATCCTCGTTCCTTTTTTCCCTTATTTTGTTCCTAATCTTTCATAAATTCGCATGTTTTGTCCCTTCTATCAAAATTTCCATTAAAACGGAACATTAGTAAGGGGGCAAAATGGGAATAAAATTTAGTAAAAATATTTCAACTTTTATATATTCACGCATTATTATTATGTTCCTAATATCAAATCCGGTCAATTGTGTTTGATAAAGGCCGGACCTAGAGGGGGTGAATTGTTAGGCTCAAGCCTAATAGGCCCAAACACCATTTTTTTTCCTTTCTTTTTCTTTCCATTTTTCTGGTGGACAAAGGTGAATATCTACGTTGTCAACTTGCTTTGGAAATTCTACAAACTCATAAGTAAACAATGGTCTTTAATTTTTGAAGTTCGAGTTTTATCATAAAATTGTATATAGTTTAATTTTTAGAGGAGATCTTAAAGTGGATTCGAGTAACCTTATATATATATATATATATATATATGATTGCAGAGTTTGGTATTTTGATTTAATTTAATATATATATGTGTGTGCGCGCGCGCGTGTGTGTATATATATACCGCATGTGAGCAAAAGCCAACTGTATTGTATATAGTTTAATTTTTAAAGGAGATCTTAAAGTGGATTCGAGTAATATTATATATATATATATAAATGTAGAGTTTGTTATTTTGATTTAATTTAATATACGTGTGTATGCGTGTGCGCGTGTGTATATATATATTGCATGTGAGCAAAAGCCAACCGTTTTGACCATTTTCTATGAAAAACTCAGTTTTCCTTAAGAGAGCTCAAATTCTGAAGTGGCATACCAAGGTGGACGGTCGGACCCATGCCATATATGCAAAGTTTTCCCCAGTTTTTACCGGGCCACACCTTCACCCCCAATGTTTTAGAACCCACCAACCCCTCCAATTCGATCCCCTTCCCTCTCTCTCTCTCAGCTCGTCTTCTCTCCACCCCAACCCAAATAGACCCCTCGCCAACACGTCGGATGGCTGGCGAAGCAGCTCCACCGATGGAGACGCTGACTGGCGCCACCATTTTGTGACGGATAACTGACCCCCGACATCCCTCTCTTTCTCTTTCTTGTTAGAAACACATGTCGAACGCCCTATTCCTGCTGGACCCGAAACCACCGTTGGCCGCCGGTGAATTCATTGCTTCTCTCCAGGTAAATAAGATAAAATTTTTCCAAGTTTAGTGGTATATGAGGAAAGTTTTATAAAACTTTGTAAAATTTTGGTGACATTGTCCTTTATAAAACTTTCATCTTGTGAAAATATTATCTCATTTGCTACTTCGTAAATACCCAATTAAAAAAATAACGGTAAAGATGCCACGTAGTAAATTCAGTTAGCCATGTCATCAAGTTCGTTACATTTTTAACGAGGGTGGCAAATGAGATAACACTTTCACAAGTTCAGTGGCATATCATGTGAGTTTTAAAGTATAATGACATTTGAGATAACTTTTTAAAAGTACAGTGTCATTTCAGGTAAGTTTTAAAGTATAATGACATTTGAGATAATATTTTGAATGTACAGTGCCATTTCGGGTAATTAACTCCTCCAACATTTTGAAAGTACAGTGCCATTTCGGATAATTAACTCCTCCAACTACAACTCCTCCCACTTCCTCCTTTCTCACACTACCAACACCAAAACCATCTCACATTCGTTTTTCTTAACCGAAACATCAAAAAAATAAATCATGAAACACCTGTTCTCACACAACCTATTCTGGTACAGTCCTAGAATGTACAAACAATAGATACTGATTAGAAACAAACAATTTTGGAAATTTATGTCAACAGATAACAATGTCTCTATATATATTAATTAACAGTTTATCTGGCTCAATTTGATTGTGGGCTCAGTTAAAAATGATTTTCCCGCTCATTGTCTGGCTCCTTTAAAAAGCTAACTGATGATGTCATTATTCTATTATTATTATTATTATTATGCTTTTCTTTATTATCATACTTTTCCATTTAATCAATTAATTTAATATTTTAATTTTGAAAATCTATCTACATATTAATTTAATATTTTTATTTCAGAATTCTATTTATATGTTACATTTAATATTTTTATTTTGAGACTCTATCTATATATTAATTTAATATTTTTATTTCAAAACTCTATCTATATATTACATTTTAATCAATATTACTATATCCGATTGTATAATTTCATGATTTTATATTCTCCTAATATATTATATTTTACTTTCTCAGCATAATATGTTCATGAAACGCACAAGTGTTAAACATAATAGTCCGTAAATGTACTTGTGTGAAACTGATATATATTATACTATCGGATTTTATTGCCTTTAAAGGAAATAAAAAATAAGAATTAATAAAAAAATTTATTGGTTCATTTATTATATTTTTTCTTATTGTTAAATTTTTCCTTTTGATCAAATAATTTAATATTTTTACTTTGAGATTCTATCTACATATTAGTTTAATATTTTTATTTTAGAACTCTATCTACATATTACCTTTAATATTTTTATTTCATAACTCTATCTATATATTAATTTAATATTTTTATTTTCATAACTCTATCTATACATTACATTTTAATCAATTTTATTATGTCTGATTGTATAATTTCATGATTTTTTGTTCTGCTAATATATTATATTTTACTTTCTCAACATAATATGTCCATAAAATGCACGAGTGTTAAATATAGTAATCTATAAATGTACGTGTGCAAAACTAATATAGATTATACTATCGGGTTTTATTGCCTTTAAAGAAAATAAAAAATAAGAATTAATAAAAAAATTAGTAGTTCATTTATTATACTTTTTCTTATTGTTATATTTTTCCTTTTAATAATTTAATTTAATATTTATATTTTGAAACTCTATTTACATATTACATTTTGCTTAGATATATCTCACATTTGCCTAATGAGTTTGAATTACATGAAAATAGATAATATATCAATCTTGATTTCAATATTAATTTTTCTTATTATTATATTTTTCCTTTTAGTCATTTAATACTTTTATTTTGGGATTCTATCTATATATTACATTTTCGTTAGATATATCTCATATTTGTCTAATATATTTTAATTTTACTTTGTTCGATTGTGTAATTTTATCATTTTATATTCTCATACTCCATTGTATTTTATTTTGTCAGTATAATATGGCCGTGAAATGTACGAGTGTGAAGCATATTATGTCTGTGAAACTAATATATAATACTATCATATTTTATTGTCTTTAATGGAAATAAAAAATAGGAATTAATAAAAAAATTATTAGTTTAATTATTATACTTTTCCTTTTAACCATTTGATTTAATATTTTTATTTTGAGACTCTATCTATATGTTACATTTTAGTTAGATATATCTTATATTTGGCTAATGGATTTTAATTACATGAAAATAGATGATATATCAATAGAGATTTCAATATTATTATTATTATTATTATTATATTTTTCCTTATTATTATGTTTTTCCTTTTAATCATTTAATTTAATATTTTTATTTTGGAATTCTATCTACGTTCTACATTTTGGTTAGATATATCTCATATTTGCCTAATGTAATTAAATTTTTCCTTTGTTCGATTGTATAATTTCATGATTTTATGTTCTCCTACTCTATTATATTTTACTTTGTCACTATAACATGTCTATAAAACATACGGTTGTTAAGCATATGTAGTATGTCCGTAAATACACGCATATATAGTATGTCCGTAAATACACGCATATATAGTATGTCCATAAATACACAGGTGTGAAACTAAATATAGAATTATGCTATCGGGTTTTAGTCTTTAAAGAAAATAAAAAATAAGAATTAATAAAAAAATTATTGGTTCATCGAGATATCGATGGACTAATAACAAGAATTTAAAACTATATCAACAAAATAAAGAATTGATTGTATGCTATTTGCAAATATATGATGCACATTAATTCCATGCAGGTTGTAATTTTAAGTTTTTTAATGACATTAAGCTTAACAAGCACAATGATGTTATATTTTATATATGAAATTTCTTTAAAACTCTTGCACGAGTGAAAATCTAGTAAGTGATAAAACCATAAAATTGGATTAAAAAAATCTGAAATAGATAGATTTTTGTATGATTTTATTTTATATATGGAAGATAACAAGAAAAATCCTTCTTATATACGAAAGAAATCGAATGTTTCATACTATCAAGATGAAGTTTTTACATTATTGCATAGCCCAAAGGAATTGAATGAAATCGAATGTTTCATACGAAACAAATCTAATGTTTAATACTGACCGATAAAAAATGCCCTAGCACAACCCAATGGAGAACTTTTTTCTGCTACCATTTTCTTTCTAGTATCAACAGAAAGTATTAAAATGTAAATATAATCTCAGGAAGCTAACTTTCAACTATTCATTTTCAAGAAGATTACATGGCAGAGAAAAGGGTATTTTCAGCAAATCTAGTATTCACTATGTACTAAAAATTGGGGAAGCCTACTCCAATATGAAGTAGTATTCCCACTATTTTAATTACATATGCAACTAATAAAGATGATATAGGATTCAACCACTATTATTCTCAAGTTGATCACTGGTATAAAGAGTTGAAAATGTGCAAATGGAAGAGTTCATAGTTAGTAATTTTGTTTCTAACAATAACACAGTTCTACCACCACCACAAAAGAATTTGCAAATTTCTAATCAATCAACTTTTGTTTAGCTGAGGTAGAGAAGAGAAATTTTCCCACAGCTGGAGATTGAAATTTATATCAGAAAATTACCTTCAAAATGAGAGAGGGTTCTGCTAGCAAACAGAGATGAAATCAATTTCGAAGCTAATAGGCCAATGTTGCCACTCCGGCATCAGTGCGGGGGGTGTGGCGCAAGAGATGGAAAGAAAAAATAACCAAAGAATAACTAAGGAATTGGGTCAATAGAAGACAAAAATGGAATGGAAAATTACCTGGAGAGAAGCAACGGCTTTGCCAGCAGCCAAATGTGGTTTCTGGGCTAGCAGGAAGAGGGCATTCGAGCTGTGTTCTGAACAAGAGCAAGAGAGAGGGATTTCATGGGCAGTTCTCTGTCACAAAAGGGTGGGGCCGGTTGGCGGAACTGCTTCACTGGCAGTCATACGTGTTGGCGATGAGTTGATTTGGGTTGGGGTGGGGGGAACACGAGCTGAGAAAAAGAGATGGATCGAATTGGGGGGTGGTGGGTTCTGAAACGTGGGGTGGTGAGGGGGTTTATGTCTCAGATTTAACTTTTTTGGTAGGGCCGGGTAAAAATTGGAGGGAAAACTCATTGCATATGTGGCGTGGGTCCGACCTTCCACCTTGGCATGCCACATCAGAATTTGAGCTTTCTTAAGGAAAACTGAGTTTTTCATAGAAAAAGCGACCGTTTTGACACAATATCAAAGCATTTTTTACATCCAAATTTGGACTCGGTGATGATAAGTTGGACAATTCATAGTTCAATACTACCTCCGTCCCCTAAAAAAATAGTCCACTTTTCTTTTTTCGTCCGTCTCAAAATAAGGTCCAGTTTTCTTTTTAAAAAGTAGTTGAAATATTAGTTCTCTTATATGCCCGATTAGTGTCAAAATTTGCATCTTTGATATATCATTCATAAGGCACTAAATGTTTATTTGATAGTAAACCGACAATTTTATTGAGAAAAATTGATTTTAATGTTACAAATTCATTTTGTATGAATACATGTCCTAAAAATACAATTAATTGAAGTGCGTATTCATATACATACTGAGAAGTATTATACATAAAAGTGGTACTTATTGATGTATTTTTATGTTGCAAGTGTCAGAAGTTCATGGCGCAAGTTGATCAAGACAAGTCGACATATTCAACAATTACATCTATTGTGGGCAAGTGTCAAAGAAATCATAATAACCGGAGTTTTAGAAGTCCAATGAAGATGATTTAAGTGGGACTGGAAAGATAAGTTAAATATTTACCAAATCCTCTCATTATGACCAATTCAAATTCGATTCACAATGTTGTCAAAAGTCATCATCAAGTTGCAAATTGTGTTCTTATTAAGATAAGGTGTTGACTAGTCTGTAGCCTTCATTATTTTGATCATATCTAGAGTTCCAGATATTGGATTGGTGTGATTTAAGTTGGATAATGAATCCGAGTGATCTATATACAATCACCATCTTTATCACTTTCCCAGATTCAGAACTTAAGTCAACCACAAAAGGCCAAGAGGAGAGAACCAGAACAGTTTGATAGTCAAACTTTCCGTCTGTATAACTGTTGGTGTTTCATATATATATCGAGATGTAGTTATCCAAAGCTTGTGATTCTTGCTCCATTCGAAAGACATGTTGAGTATCTAAAAATTATATTTTATCATCGGATTTTGAATATGGACGGAACATCTTCCCAAATTGTGACAACCCGCTTTGCTATATTCAAGTTCAACTTTTACCCATCAAAGTCAAATGTGTAATATGTTAAGTCAATGTCAAATGATGACTAAGATGCATTAATTTAATTTTTGGGACTACCATTTAAGAAATTAAATAAATTTGGGTTTTATATGAAATCATATTACAAGTTTGGTAGTTAAATGAAGTAAAATATGAAGTTAGGGACCTAAATGAAGAAAGCAAGAAGTTGAGGAACCTTGTGTGGAATTTTCCAAAGTTTCTAGAATTTTCTTTTGAATTTGGGTAAATTGGAACATATATACATAGAGGGAACGTGAGACAGAGACGAAAGAGTTCGGGAGAGCGTGGGAGCAGGGAAGTCGAGCAAAAAAAAAAAAAAAATCAGAGGAAGTAGGAGCTAGCCACGAGACTCAGTTTGGGTTTTCGACTTTGGTTTGATTTCAAGAGGTATGTGGAGTTTAATTTACATCATGCTTAATTGGGTTTTTGATATGTGTGTGTATGTGTGTGTGTGTGTGTATATGGTTTATGTGATGAATTTTAAAGGGGATAATGACTAGTTTGTTAATATAAACATGTATTTGAATTTCTTGAGATAGATGAATGATGTGAGATTCTAAAGTTTGAAGTTATTGGTTTTAACTTAAAAAATTAATTAAGTGCATTAGTTCTCTATAGGTTTAAATGGGGTGATATTATTCTTAGACATGAAATGGGAATTACATGAAGATTAGAGGAGAATTATGTAAAGTTAGTCTGTGAAATCATAGTTTTAGAAGGGAAATTAAAGCTGAAAATTTTAAATGAAGTGTTATTTGGGGCTTTAAAATGAAAATTCTCATGAAATTGAGTATTGGGTTATAATCTTAGTATTCATGGATTTATTGATATAGAATGGTGATTTCGATCTAAAATGGAATGCTATGAAGTTAGCGTCATTGTATGGAACCAAGTATGTAGATATGGATTAAATAAGGGAGAAATAATGAGTTGGTGGATATAAGTTATAATGTATTTATACTTCTTGAAGCATATGCCTAGTATGAAATTCTAGGGGTTTAAGTTATTGGGTTTAATTTAAGAAACTAACTAATCAACTAACTAATATAATGAAAACTAGTTAAGGGAATTGCTGCTGTGGAAGAGAATATACAAAAGGTACAAAAATATATACAACATATTCCACAGAAATTAGTAGTTTGGAATTTAAAGGATATTATATACGGATACATGAAGATGATTGATAAATTTTGAACTCTTAAGGCAAGCTAGGAAATAAACAAGTGAAAAGGGGAAAGACGTGGAAATTTTGTGTAAGGTTAAGAATTAGTATTATTATTAATAATGGGTATTTGAGACTTTAATAGGTTATACCATTACAACTCATAAGAAGAAGTAAGCTTAGAATAATTATGGGAAGAAGCCAAGCATGTATATATAAATTTAACAAAAAGGACTTTAGGCAAGGATTATTATGTACTTTGTTTCTACCCTTCAACTTTAAAAAGGTCATAACTGATAGTATATATTGAATTTTAGTAAGATACATGTTGGAAAATGATCTCCTATGCACTATCTATCATCTGGAATTCGAATAACACCGTTTGGAGGCCCATAGGAGTTTTTATGACATGTTTTGTAAAGATGGACAGTGTTCACATGAGAACAGATTTTTGGGAGGTGGAGAAATATTTTGGTATTCTCAGCGTTGTTTTCTTATGCCCAATTTCATATATGATAAACTTATATAAGTTGTCTACCTTCTAAGAGAATTTCATAAACATACGAAACCCTTCTTGATTTTAAAATGGTTTTGAATAGGCATTGTCTAAACAGGAAAAACTTATCGATCCTTGTTTGAAGAGTTGAGCTAAGTTTCGATTCAATAAGTGATGCTCATGTTTGACGGAAGAATTTAGTTAAGTGTAGAAATAAAGAGTAATTATTGAGCTTTCTAATTTAACACCTATAATGACGAAGATGATTACCTAAACTAGAAAATCTTAAACTAGTAAATAAGCTAGCAAGAAGGTAAATAGGATTGAGCAAGGATAAGTCAAAGAAGTAAGTTATATGTGGATTGAGAAATAGAAAGGAATTAAATGTTAAGTAGAATTTTCATATGATGTCACAGGAAATGATAAGGGCTAAAAGGAAGTAAAACACGAAAGGATTTGCAATATGCTCTGATTTCACATGAATTTGCAATATCTATGAGGATAATGTATTTCCATGAAATTTTACAAAATTTGATACTTCTTTAGAAAAGTTCATATGAATTTTTATATGAAATGATGCTACATGATTTTTAGAGAAATATTTGATTTGA
The DNA here is from genome assembly GCA_963692815.1 of Nyctanthes arbor-tristis. NCBI lineage: Eukaryota > Viridiplantae > Streptophyta > Magnoliopsida > Lamiales > Oleaceae > Nyctanthes > Nyctanthes arbor-tristis. The sequence continues at coordinate 67,179 of CAVNYN010271263.1, forward strand.
AACATGATTCATGATGTATGAAAAACCCCAAATTTGTATCTTACGTTATGAATATGCCGCATACGGGGCGAAGGAGCCTATGGCTTAAGCTGTTAATATGATATGCTACCCATGCGAAGGGGCCTAATGTGCTAGCTATGGCTCAAGCTGATTGTTGTGATACATAGGGCGAAGGGGTCATAAAGTACCTATAGCCCAAATTGGTGTCTACGCGCGAATGACGTAAAATGCATAAGGTTACATGATGACATGATATTATAGATACTCTTTGGGGTGAATATTATGATGATTCTTAAATGAAATAATGCTCATGATGTTTTCTAACATGTAATGATTCTATAGATGTTGATATTATGCTGGATTTATATTTAAAGTTATGAAAGTTCCCAAATGAGGTTAAACATTTTATTCGAGATTTTGCAAAAGTTATATTTCGACTTTCCAAAATATGTTTAATGATAGAGCTCCACTCACTGGGCTTGTTAGCTCATATATTTTCTAAACTATATTCTTAGCATGTAGCAATTGGAGTTTGGGCAACAAACTACTTGTTATAGCTGAGCCTGCTAATTCAAGAATCTGAGCCACTACATAGAATTTATTATAGGGTTTGTGGTTATTGTAACTTAAACTTGGCATGGTTAAGTTTACTAGCATACATTGAGAATTCTGAGTGAAGTATCACTTGGTCTAGTATAATTTTCATATATAGAGCATTGTTACTTATAATGATGGAAATTATTGTATTGTGAAAGGTATATGGGTTTGATATTGAGTGTTAATACGTGTTGGTTTTGTTATCAAATTAGGGGATATACTATAGAAAATTTTCTCGAATAATTAGTATGTTCGCGAGCCTTGATGGTAGATTCTAACTTTTAGTTGGAATTGAAATTTATCGTCGGCGCACGTCATACTTCAAGTAAGTTGAGGTACTAGGAGTGGGGCGTGTCACAAATCGCAAAATCTACAAATTGATGCATTTACATGATGGCTGCTGGACAAGTGGGCAGTGCATACTATTTTGGACATATCTCCGCCTACAAATCTCCACTTGGCCTGAAAATTTTTCCACCCACATATCCAACTCATTTTGGAACAACTTGTAGTTTGGTGATAGGTCCGAATTCGATGAATATCATCAACCAAATGCAACTACAACTTGTATCAAATTTGCTGGAGCCAGCCAGACATGTGGATTAACTTTGATCAAGTTGCAACAAGCAAGTTGGTGGATTTTCTCTATACAAAGAGCACTCTTGTGACCATTGAAGAACGAGTTTTTGGAGAGCAACATATGAAAGAAAGGAGTAAGGAAGTAAGGAACAAAGAAGAGGCATTTTCATGGAAAAATTCATAGATTTATACTTGAATCTATGCCGGATTCTATTCGTTTTTATTGCTTTACTTTGATTATGTTCTAAGCATTTTTGTACTAAGGTTGAAGATGAAACCCCTTTGACATTGTAATTGTTTGGGTATCAAACTAATTTCATTTGTGTGAAATGTATATGGTTCTTACTTATTTCATTAATCAATCTGATAGATCTTTCATATTTAATATCAAGTATTATTGATAGTTAGAAGCTCGGTTGATCAATCCACGATTGAATTTGATTGTGAAGTAATTATCTTTGATTCCTCATTTTCTTTAAATTGATTCGGAGAATGCTTAGATAGTTTAGTAAAAGAAGCAAATAAGAACCTACTTTAGAATTGCGTAAACCAAACTTAATTGCTAAATGTATAGGTAACGATAGATTGATTTTGACTTGTTGCTTGAATTTGGGAATTAATAGATACATAGTTAGTATGTTGTCAAATGTTTTGGATTCAAAAACCTTAGTAATTCTCTTTTCATTGATCAAAACTTCTTGAAATTTATTGTCTTTAATTATTTTCATTTCATTCTTAGTCTTAAGTTAAACCACTCATACTTTTTAACTAGCTGAAGTAAACTAAGAAAGACTACATTAAACTTTCATATTCATCTTTGCATTCTTTGTGGGATCGACCTCGTTATTCACGTTTTTATACTCTAATTGATTTGTGCGTTTGCGAGTATTTAAAATTGACACAACAATGCCCGTATTTAATATGCGTACTTATTAAAAAAATTATTAAAGTGTAATAATTAATAAATGAAAGGGTATAATATGGAAATGATGTTAAAATTTAATTTTTTACTATTAAATGAATTTTTCTTAATCTATGTGAAAAAAATAATAGGTACATGTTTTTGGGATGAAGGTAGTACTTTTTTTAAGCATTGCAATAAAATTTTTACTAGCCCACTAAAAAAAAAAATTCTAGTTCCGCCCTTGGTTTGATTAATTTTTCTATAGAAATAGATCGGGCTCCGAGTTTAGAGTCCGATCTCCAAGCACAAGTCGCCATGTGGCGCCGACAAGTGAGTTGACGCCACATGACAGCACGTGATTGGAGATCAGGCTCTAAAGTTGGATCTCGATCTGTTTTCATAGTCGGATCGCTGGTTTGATTGGTCAAATGTTTAATCGGTATTATGTTGGTTAAATGTCCAATTATTATACTAAAAATATGTTGTTCTGATATATATTTTTTGAATTAGATATTTAAATGGGTATTTTTAACTAGATTTTTAGTTAATTATTAATTTTTTTTGTCACATTTGTGGCACTGCGTTGTTTTGACTGAATACACGTAGCACACATATATACCCAAAAATAGCAAATTTATAGTTAATAAAAAAATATAGCTAAGAAAATACCAATTAAACATTTAATTCAAAAATATATAGTAGGAAAATTTATTGTTAGTAAGACAATTGGATATTTAGCCAAAATAATATTACATCCGTCTCAAAAAAATAGTTATATTTCTTTTTCATATAGATTAAGAAACATTCATTTAATAGTATTGAAAAAGTAAATTTTAACATAATTTATCTATTATATACTTTTTATTAATTATTGCACTTTAATAATTCTATTTTTTTGATAACCATACACATTAAAGAATGTCATATAAGAGAAATAATATTTCAACTACTTTTTAAAAAGGAAATTGGACCATATTTTGGGGCAGACGAAAAAAGAAATATGGACCATCTTTTTGGGACAGAAGTAGTACCAATAAAACACACTAACAAAATTTGATATTGGGAACATAATGCATAATTCGTGAAGATATGAAAGTTGAGAATAAAGTGGGAAAAAATGAGGAACAAATTGTGTCAAATTTGAAAGGTTGGGGATATAAAGTGAATTGCCAAAATTTTATTTCCATTTTTCCCTTTATTAACATTTCGTTTTAATGAAAATTTTTATGGACGAGACAAAATGTGTGAATATATGAAAAATTGGAGGCAAAACAGAGAAAAATAAAGAATGTAAATAAAATTGTGTTGGAAAAAAAGAATAGAAACAAAATTGTGTCATAATTGAAAATTTAGGGATGAAAATTGAAAATTATAAACCCCACCCTCACCCCCAAAAAAAAGATAATGGTAAAAAATATAACAATAATATAATAAATTAATATTAGGCGTTTTATAATAAAGTAATATTACGGGTTGGTTTGCAAAAAATAATGTTTGGGGAAAAAGGGGAAAGAAAAAGGCTACGGTACTTTTGAGTGGTTTTTGACCTCAAAATTTCCGAGTGGACAACCATATGCTTTCTCCCTCATCATCAATGGTGTGCTCAGTTTCGGCCCGGAAATCCGGTCCAAAATGGCTCGACCGGCTTCGATTGTCACGAGGCTTCCCCTCTGGCGTCGAGGCTGCCGATCTCGAGAATTTCCTCAACAACCCGACTTCACCGGAACTTAAACAACCAGATCCGGTTCCGAATTACAGCCCTGAAGCAGCTACGCCCCGAAATTATTCGGCTTCTGATGGAACGCAAAACGAGGATAAACAATTGTTGGACATAATGAGCAATGCCCTCTTCGACCTCTTCAATTTTGGAGATTCTTATAACTGCTCTTATCAGAAAATAAAAAAGTCCTCCCGCAAACAGTCAAACCCTAGAATCTGTATTCATTCCAATAATAATAGTAACGAAAACAAAAATGCCCACTCCGAGAAGTCTTCCAGGAGTGACGATAATAACAGTGGAGTGGGGGGAGTAAAGGAGTCGAGTGAGAATTTAGCACCGAGGGAAAATGAAGAGGAAAGAGATGAGAGTAAGGTGAATTTGTTTGGGTTTTCGCAGACCGAAGTGACTGTGATAGATCGGAAGAGCACAAGTGGTGGAAGTTCGAGAAATTGTTGTATAGGAAGAAGAATGTGTGGAAGGTTTGCGATAAGAAGGGGTCGAGCGTGAATGTGGGGAGTAAAAACAAGAGAAAAGCGAGGCCAATCATCTCTGATGGAGACGATGTTGGCGAGAAGAAGCAGAAGGCTGTAGCTAAGGAAGGGGAGTCTGCTTTTGCTTCGAAAGAAGTAAGTTTGATTGATTAATGTTAATTGCATCCAGTCTTTTGTTTGAGTTTGTTTGTGTTTGATGATGTACTGTTCTTGTGTATGATTTTTAGTTTATCCACTGGGGATTGTAATTTCCTAATTGGATGTGTAGAGCACAAATGTTGATGGTTACATTGAAGCTCTTTCATCACTGGCAGTATGGAACAATCCTTCATTATATATTAACTTGTCTACTATTTTATCAATTTAACTATAATCATCATATTAGCTAAAGCGCAGCTAACATCTGGCAACATGGCATCTTTTTTACTGCACCTGAGATGTTTCTTCTTCATGCCCGTCTGAGCTAAATTTGGATATGGTCTAGACTCAGTTTAGTGCTGTAGCGTCATAGAGGAGAAGATTACATATACATAACTATACACGTAGTATATTTATGTATGCTATGTGGCCTCACTGCTGGTTTTTTTACCATTAATTTTCTTTGTTTTCACTTAATTCATTTTGTATTTTGCACTGCTTATAATCTTTAACGTAGTTTTCAATTCCCTTACTCTATGCAAAACAAAATCTTCTGCGGTTAATTATACATTTCATTGGTAACATTATCAGAGCACCAAATCAGGAGGACATCAAAAGGCTGTGGACGGAACTGGCAAGATTCTGAAAAAGAAACAAACAAACCTGTAAGTCACTTGGCTTTCACTCTCCTTTTTCTGTTTCCTCACATGAATTTTTACTCTAATGATGGTTGTTGCATTGCGGGCTATCCAGGAAATTGGAAAAAGGAAGCACGTCAGTCATTCTTATTAAGAGCATTCGAACCAGCAAGAAAACTGGAACAAGATGACCAAATACCGTGCAAAGTTAATAGAGAACAAGCCTTGACAAGAATGCTGTTTAGAAGTTCCAAGGGAGGAGTTGTAATTTGTTTGGACTAGCATCTACCATCTAAAAGATTGGAGGCTTACTACCGGTTAGATAGCTAAGGAATTCTTTATTATGTATTTTGTTCTTCCTGTGCCTCACTCCGCGTGTATATTTGATTTTTTTTTTTCTTTTGTTTTTCTTTTTTAAATTGGCCATGTGCTCCAAGAGCGGAAGGGCGGAGGCGAGGTGTTTAGAATTCTACATCACATTGTTGCAATTTGGTCTTGTTCAAGATGCACTGTAACTAACTTATTGGTCAACAGTAGTGTGGGAGACTAGTGGCCATTTAAGCGACTGAAGTTCATTTCAGTGTAATGGACAAATAAATAATCATTTTTGGGGTAAAATGATTGCAACTTACGAGATTATCATTAACTTACGAGATTCTTAATGTGATTGCAACCTGTAACTGTTGTGTTTAAAGATGATATAAAACTATATATATAGCACTATATGATGCAATGTGGACATGTGATGTGTATCAATGCACTCCAATAGTTGTGGTTTTCCATGTGGCGTGTCTCGATGCACGTCACATGGTCATATGACACCATATGGTACTATAACATATGGTGCTTAAAGGCTTTTGTTCTCTCTCTTTCTCGTGTAACATAGTACATACAAGAATTTGATCATGCACGTATTTTGTATTCTACTGCCATCCTAGAGCGTTCAGGGATGAAAAATCCAATTCACAGAACCAGCCATTGCCTCGATAAAACTACTTGAAGTGGGTACCTACAACATTTAATCAGACATGAAATCTATATCTAAGAGCATTTTTAATGCATAGTCATAGTCATAGTTATGGAATAAATTGACAATTGGCAAAAAAGTGCTTATTTGGAAGCACTTGGCATATTAAATGCTTGAAATTGTCATGGAGAATGTCAAGCATTAATTTATCCAATCAAAAAACTTCCCTCTCTTTATTTTTTTCAAAATTTCTAATAATAACTTGATAAATATACAATATTGACATTATTGCATTGGAGGATTTTTTGAACGTAATGTCAATATATTTTTGACACATATACACCTAAGACCCACATTGACTTTGCATTAGAGATGCTCTAAAAAATAGTTGAGGAAGATATAGGCTGTTTTTTAGGAACAAAATCACGGTACTCTATACTCCAAACTCTTGCATCAATCAACAAGCTACATGTGGATTTAACGGCCCCAATTTATTGTTAAAATGAACCCCAAATCTTACATATTGGTTGTTTATTGGTTTGGAGTATCCTACTTAAGGTACTCTTGAAATACTTGATTTTTGTAGATGGTGTGATGAAGGCCTTTTGCAAGAAGACGTTGTACACGATCTATGGCTCATATGTTGCTGTAAGCAGATTGTTTTATTATTAATGTGGAAAGCTCCACTTTGTTCCCTGTGTACATAAAAATTGTTTTGTGGTAGAAGAAAATTTTTTTATCTCAAGAAGGCTAGTGCACCATTATCTCTGGCTGGCTGCCCTTTCAATCCACATATGATGTGATGAATAGGGCACAATGTGTATTGCATTAAGAAAGAAAGAGGACAAGAGTAACTTATGTATGTTTATTTTCGGGCACCTAAAGCCTTTACATTGCAGTTTGTAACGGTGTGTGATTGAAATATATGGTCTTTAGTCTTGGTCTGTTGTGCATTATTATACTGCTTTCTTGAACCCGGGATAGGGAGGACCAGATGTCTGGAAAAATAGTGGTCACACATCATGTATACAGTATATATCCTACATTATCAGTCGACACAACACCAAAGAAAGATGTTGCACTTACAATGGATGTTCTTGTAACAACAATGAAGAAGAGCATCCAATGGAACCCCCTTGCGCTCATAAAATCTTCAATCAATCCATTACCGAGTGGTGTGGGAAAATAAGAGACTGAGGCTTGAGGGTTCAAAATCAGCTTCATAATGCAGAAATCCTACCAGTGGACTTTCTCAATTGGCTGCTGCTTAGGTTACTGGTGTCTGATCTTACATCAAAAGCAAATCAAACAACACCAAAAAGTGAATGCACGGTTCACCTCAATTTCAGCATGCATTTATGTTACCAACGGACAAGAAAATCAAAGATGCACCAATTTTTTAGTGAGTAAATCCCAAACTTGGCTTGAGATGTGACAAAAAGGCTCCAGCCAAGGTTAAATGCCAAAATATGCGACCAGAAGAATCATGGTGAGTTGTGGAATGTCAAGTGTGGGTGAATTATGAATATGACATTGACATCTCAACCTTGCTGAGATCATACAGGGTCTCTTCCTCTGAGATTTCATCTCTTCATGCTCGCAGTCTTAGTTTTCCTTTTTTGAACTCATATATCAAGCCAAAACCAGTAGATTTGCCTCCACCAAAGTGCGTCCTGAACTTGAACACAAATATAGCACTTCAGTCTTTCACCTCATACATCCTTGCCAATCTCTCCTTTAACTCGGCCTTAGAAACATTTAGCTGACCTTGGATGTAACACATCAATGATAAATTGTTTCCTAGAGAGGAGATGATTTCTCATGAACTTCCTGAACCTCAAATAGTCACAGCCTTGCCGCCATATTGATTTTTCCCGCCGCCGTTCGTTTTTTGGTCCTTAGTCGCAAGGAATTTTCTTCCACCAGTACACACTGACAGTTCTCACTATCCTATCTCCTATGATACGCGGACGCTTCTACACGGGTATGTGTCCGTGTCCGACACTTTGTGGTGTGGATTGATAAGCCATGGATAGGGATTTTACTTTTTATACATATTTTTAAATATCTAAATACCCGAGAGACACTTTAAGGGCATTCCTTAGGCTAAGTATTCTAACATTCTTGTTGCATCCTACATGAAAAAGTACTAAAATGAAAATGTTAATATATAATTTTGACATTTTAAAGTACTTAAATCAAAGTGTCCTAAACGTATCCGTGTCCTACATTTTTGAGAAATCACGTGTCGACATGTCCGAGTCATGTTGTGTCCGACACGTGTCCGTGCAATATAGCCTGTCTCTCATATTGCTTAT